>CABHPP010070243.1:0-26427 GCA_902168425.1 Peromyscus attwateri | reverse complement strand
AGAGGATAGGCAGTGGTAGCACACGCCTTTAATCCTAGCATTCCAGAGGCAGAAATCCATGTGTTCAAGGATACACCCAAGCATGGTGACCAACGCCTTTAATCCCAGAAAGCAAACCTTTAATCCCAGGGAGTGGTGGTAGAAAGCAGAAAGGTATATAAGGCGTGAGGACCAGAAACTAGAGGCATTTGCCCTGGAGAGGCATTTTCCCTGGAGAGGCATTTGCCCTGGAGAAGCATTTGGGCTGGTTAAGCATTCAGGCTTCTAGCAGCAGTTCAGCTGAGAGTCATTTGGATATGAGGACATAGAGGCTTCCAGTCTGAGGAAGCAAGACCAGCTGAGGATCCGGCAAGGTGAGATAGCTGTGGCTTATTCTGTCTCTCTGACCTTCCAGCATTTACCCCAGTAACTGGCCTCAGGTTTGATTTTATTAATAAGAACTTTTAAGACTCCTGCTACATCTAGATGTGAGCTTTGTGTCTTCTGATAGGCATGTTTCATTTGGAATACCCAGAGAAGTCAGGACAGGAGTAAAGACTCATGGGAGTAGGCTTCCAAGTCAGGAGAGGGAGAATACAGTGGTATAGAAGCCATGCTGGATGACTCAGTGGCACTGAGCTCTACCACATGTCAGCAAGCAGCCACATGGTTGGGAGTAGGGCTTTAGAGAAAAAGTAAGGATGCTCACGACATCAGTAAATACATACTTACATTTACAGCAGCATCAGAAAGAAAGGCAGAAAAAGGGAAGTTTACACAGGACTCACAAAAGTGGGTAGACCCAATGAACCTCATGGTAGCCTCAGGGCGGCTTGTAAGGACTGTGTCAGGGTAATAGTCCTGGTGGAGGTGGGAGGTAAAGTATAGCATCTCTTTAAATGAACAATTACCCCCACTTTTCTCTTTATTTTGGCTTAAGGTGAGCCTGCTTTCTTAGGTGTGGTCTAGTCTTTCCTTCCAAGGGCTGGACCTTAACCAGTTGATTGACATGACCAACTGAAATCTATCCATTTGAGGTTTTACTCTTTTGACCAGTTTTCCCTTATATTGATGCTCTTAATACTTTGAGCACATTGCAGGCCAAGCCAATAAGAGGCCCAAATTGCCTCAGCTCACCCAAAGAATGTGTCTCCAGTCCCTGGAGAGTGAATCCGAGTCATGCTCAGCTTTTTCTACTTTCTCCCTTCACTTATTTTACTCATTCTGTAGATGACTGATATTATCTTTCTTGTTCCTGGGATATGTGACTAAATTATAGTTTGCCATGGGTCATGACCTTACTTCCTTTAGGAAAACAATCCGAAGTTCCTTACATTGCAGCATATCTAAATCACCTCAGAATGAAGCAGATGTAAACCTACAAATTCTGGAAAAAAAGAAACTAGGAAAGTATTTGTGGCTTTGCATTGGGCAACAGTTTCTTAAACAGGTCACTGAAAGTGTGGTCAATGTAACTTTATCAATATTATTTTCTTCTATTTAGAAAGCATCATTGCAAGAATGAAAAGAAGAACATACAGGCAAACTTGTGTTGGTAAACACTTGATTTGTGTCAGTGGAGAACACAGCATTCGCCTGTGTTTTCCTAGTTGTTTATATATTTCAAAACAGCTAGGTATGGCGTTACAGGCCTTTATGATCAGAACTGGGGACACAGAAGCAGATGGAGCTCTCTGAGTTTGAGGATATCCTGGTCTACATATCAAGTTCAAGGCCAGCTAGGGTTACATTTTGAGCCCCTATTTCAAAAGACAAAACAAGCAATTTCTCTTCAAAACAACAACAAATAAAAATCAAGAATTTAAAAACTGATTCAGAAGAAAACTCAAGGACGATCTTACTAGAGTCTGAGGCTAATTAACAACCAAGGAGGCTGTAGGTCTGGGCAGCTCTGAGGAGGAAGGAGATGGAGAGAAGGAAGAGAAAGAGCCATGCTTTTTGAGTTAGAGAGGAAAAGAGCAGACAGGCTCCATAATGGATGTCTCTGTCCAGCTGCATGGGGCAACTGGTCCAGACTACAGATCCCTTTGACTGTCTATTGAAACAGTAGAGGGGCATGGCTCCTGGGGGGAGGAGCTTTGGTCAGTATGTGAAAAGGGGAGCCAGAAAGAAGGCAGATTAAGCAAGCTACACTTCATCAAAGGTAACTTAGCAAAGTGGGCGGGCTTTGCAGTGAGAGCTGAAGTAATTGTACTGAAGGCAGAAGCAACAGTCGTTCCCCCCATCTTTTACATGGGACGCTATCTTTCTTGATGCTAAGGCTTTTTGAGTTGTGTATTTCTTTCTAACTGGTCAACAGACCCCTTTTGGATTAACATTTAGAGGAGAAGAGAATGCATTTGCGATCTTACCATCCACTGGGTAGTTTAGAATGCTATGTCTTTATTCAGAGACCCAAGCACACCTCAGATTCCATTCATTTGACCAAAATTTATGTGACAGATTAGATTATAATCAATTAAGGGGAAAATCAGCAATAGATATATATTACCAAAACAGCCTTCCCTTAGTGGTCCACTACAAAACCCTGGCATCTTCCCCTTCCTCCTTTGCCCATGATATTCTAAAACATAAGGAAGGGTGAAAGTGTTGTTTCTCCCTCATTTCATGTGGCATTTCAAATCCTAAGGAGGAAAATTGTGATGTTTTCCCTTTCTTAAGTTTGGTGTGTTACCAGGCAAGTGGGAAATGGTATCCAAAGTTAAGTATGAATGGCAGGGTCAATCCTCATTGACCTCCTACCCTCCTGGACGTCTGGCCAACCATCTAATGTCTAGAATACAGGAAGAATCTCAAAATTCAATAGGAATATATAAGCCCCATAAAAACAGAAGTATTCAATAAAACATTTCCCCATGAGGATATGCAGATGGCATGTCAAGTTTAGAAAAGATCAGTGTCACCATTGGATTTGAGGACAACACAAGCCAATGACAACATGATGACATTGAACTTAAAACGTCTAAACGGAGTATGGTAAGAATCATGATGGTTAATCTCAGTTATCAACCTGCTGAGATTTAAAATAAGGGTGTTGGCCTCTGGGAAAGCCTGTAGGAGATAAACAATTTTGATTAGGTTAATTGAAGTGGGAAGATCCACATACTGTGGATGACATATTTTTCTAGGCTAAGATCCTAGACTTTATGAGAAGGTGAACTGAGTGCAAACATTCATCATTCTGTTTCTTGACTGTGGATATCATGTGATATCAAACTCCTGTTCCAGTGACTTCTCTGCCATGATGGACTGGAAGCCTGAACAGTGGGCCCCAGTTAACTCTTTCTCCCTTGGTTTGCTTTTGTCAGTATATGTTGTCATAGCAACAAGAAAAGTAAGATGGATGTAGAACACTGGATGCTCACACATTGCTGAAGAGAATGATGGTTAAAACCAAAGCATACTTACAACAGGATTTTGGAATCAGAAATCTTGGAAACTGGAAAACAGATAATAAAATGGTTATTAATTATTGTATCTAAGGTAGATATCTTCATGAAAGTAATTAACAAGGACAATATTCAATGTGGTTTAAGAATTCTCTGAAGATTAAAATATAGTTATTCCATGTTCTACTGGAAGAAGACATGAAGGGATAGAGTAAACATAAGGTGTTGGTTAAAGGATTTAAGAAATAGTTGCTTGGTAGGAATCTTTCTCTGACTCCTCATACCCTATAGATTCTCCACAGCCAAGAACACTAAAGATCCTCCTTTGCAGAGAGTGGTAGCTTCTTGTTGCTTACATTTGAATTTATTGACATCAGGCACATTTGGGTTATTTGGTTCTCAGAGAATTAGGAAACAAGATTCTGGGAACTACAGACTTCTTATCTACCACAATAATGGAAGCCATGATTTCATTTGCCACTCAAAGCATAGAAAGTATTGCTTAGGTAATATAATCCTTTTAGGTCAGACTATTTTAAGAAATTAACATCACAACTCTGTAGATTAAATAAGCCAGGCTAACTTTCCTATTACCACAGGCTCTATCTATCTATCTATCTATCTATCTATCTATCTATCTATCTATCTACCTATCTATCTATCCATTTATCTATCTATTCTCTCTCTCTCTCTCTCTCTCTCTCTCTCTCTCTCTCTCTCTCTCTCTCTCTCTCTCTCTCTGTGTGTGTGTGTGTGTGTGTGTGTGTGTGTGTGTGTGTGTGTGCATTCCATGGGTTCATGGTGCTGATTTTCTGGACTATAGTTATAAACAGTTTTGAGCCAGCTGGTGTGCTACTGGAAAGCCCAGGTTCTCTGCAAGAGCAGTGACTGCTCCTAACCACTGAGATATCTCTAGTCTTTGACCTTGGTTTTTATTGTTTGAGAAATGGACTTGGGAAGGGCAAAGTGAAAAATTAAAAATGCAATATATTCCTATCTTAGAGCATCTCAAAACACATTTAGATATCGGTGGGAAGAGAAGACACCCACAGGCATATGGGTAGCAATGCTGCATTGGGTAGCACTGAGGTGCAGGGCATTCCCAATGGGAAGTTTTATAAAAGTGAAGAATGTCTTTGTTTAGAATAAGAGTGTGTGGCTATAAATGGGACAGAGAGCTACAGAGTTTGTAGTTTTAAATTTTTATGTTCTTTTTGTTTAATAAATCACCTTTAAAAGTGGTTGTACTCTTTGCTTGTCTCATTGTTACTATACAATACTCAACAAAAGTGATTTCATGGGGAAGGCTTTCTTTTGGCTCAAAGCTTGAGGATGTGGCCCTTCCTGACACGAAAGTCAAGAAGATGGGAGTCAAAAGCAGCCACTCACATCATATCACAGTCAGGAAGGTGAAGTCATGGGCGTTCATGCTTTCTCATTTTTATTTAGTCCAGGACCCAAATCCATGAAATGGATATGCACACAGGTAAACTGAGTCTTCCCATCTCAGTTAATCTAAAGTACATCTTCCCTCACAGGCATGACAAGAGGCTTGTCCCCTAGATCATTCTAGGTCCTATCAAACTGGTAATATTAACTATCAGAATGATCTTTTTCTTCCAGCTCATAGCTAGAGTAGGCATTCTGCTCTACCAAGGAGGTGCAGAGCCTACACTTCAAAAGGTTCTCTCAAGCCTGTCAATGCTGTCAGGGAGAATACTAAGACTAAAATCAGGTTGTTTCATTTGATTTTAATCTCCTAAATTGACTGTTTCCACACTGTGTTACTCTGCCTCCCTTTAAATGACAATAATAATTGGTAAGGACTCATGAACAAAATGGCCAATGGTATATATTTAATTATCAGCTCTGGTAATGTGAGTCTCAGCAACCACCTCCAATGATCTGAGCTTCAGTTTTCTGCTGATAAAATGAGAGTGTTTCCACAATCGATCCTGAAAGGGAAGAATCTGATTCTCTTTAATTAGCTCACTAATTAAAGATACCCTTTTTCCCCTAGCCATCCCAGCTGGGTAGATGACTAGAAAAATACCTTGAACCAAACAAAATGAAACTATCAAATTGTATCACACACCCATTTGCAAGACTTGTTTTTGATAGACGTTTGTTCATTTTTATGTGAAGGCATATAAATATGTATTTGTGGATGTTAGGCATAGCCAAATGGTCAGACAAACCCTTGCCCACATTTCCCACATGTGCACTATGTGATTCTATTTATGTGTTTATGTTCAAGGATTTTAAATGCTAATCATGCAGCAATTCTTATTTAAGACAAGTACACACATTTCCTGAATTGTAAGAGAAAATTGAGAGCACTTGGGTGTACATATCCCTTTCATAGACCCAGGTATACACTGCTTTTCAGGAGGATAGCCCTTTTGTATTTAAAAATGCACCTGGGTTACTTGTGTAGTTAGTTATGAAACCTTAAGTGGTAGGTCAGGTTGCCAACAGCGGAGTCATTTGGAAGCACCTTGGCGCTTCATTCACAGTAACATTAACATTTTACCTTCAGTTCTGAGAAGCCCGTGGAGCCCAGGAGGAAATCATCCAGCAACTCTTTCCTCAGCTTGCCAACTGAGCATCTTCTCTGTGTGTATGGCAAGTGAAACATGAAATGAAAGCGGAACCCCTATATGGACTGAAATAGAGAAAGATACCTCAAGCTGATGAGAAATAATGAGATGGTAATGTCCCCAAGGAGACTCTGCATGCAGGGAAAGGTAGAGCCAGCCAGCCCTGCTTACTGCTTCAGAACTAAGTGCTAATTAGGAATGATTTCTTTGCCAAACTCTTCAAACAAAGATACTTATTCAAAGGAAATTACTTCCTTGTCTTTTAGAGATTATTTCATTTAAAAATGTTGCTAAATATATGTTATACCAAGAGAAAGCACTTACGACTACCAGATATTGGAAATCATTCGCATTCCTACAGATTTTTATCCCATGCCTTGGGACATTAGATTCCCAAAGAGAACATTATTTGAACAGATGCCTTTTGACATCCTGGGGTTCAAGTGATAATAATTCACCCTCTGTATGTCTTCTGACCTGGTCTACCCATTATGTTTTATCTACCTCCTTCTAAATAGCTGTCTTTTTTGCTAGCTTTGTCTTTAAAAAAAAAAAGCCAATGACAAGCTGTTTTATATCCTACTATTATATAAGCTATCACAATGGTATCTAATTAGCTAATATTTATTAAATCTCTGCAACTATTTATGTCTGGCTAGACAGTATAACTAGGTGTGTGTGTGTGTGTGTGTGTGTGTGTGTGTGTGTGTGTGTGTGTATGCATACATGCCTGTGAGGGTGCATGCATTTGTATATGGATGTATGTGCATGTGGGGAGGGGGTGCTGCATGTGTGTGTGTGTGTGTGTGTGTGTGTGTGTGTGTGTGTGTGTATTAGTACAATATAACATTTTTTAAAAAGTTATAGATTACTAATAAGAATAAAACAAATGCTCATTAACTTTTACATTCTATGATAATTCAGTATTAAAAATGTGCTGTGGGATGGTCTTTCCGTATGCTGTGAATATGTGTTGCTACCACTAGTTAATAAAGAAACTTCTCTGGCCTATGGCAAGACAGGTTATAGCCAGGAAGGAAAGCCTAGCTGAGAGACAGAGAGAAGGGTGGAACCAGAGAGATGCCATTCAACAGCCCAAGGAACAAGATGCCAGCAGACCAATAACACCACGGCCATGTGGTAAAATATAGATTAATAGAAATGGGTTAATTTAAGATATAAGAGCTAGCTAGCAAGAAGCCTGAGCCATAGACCAAACAGTTTGTAATTGATATGAGCCTGGGTGTGTTTACTTGGGACCAAGCGGCTGTGGGATACAGGAAAACTTCCATCTACAAAAATGTTTCCTTCATGCCTTAGCCAGTGATCTATTTCTGTGAAGAGACACTATGACCAAAGCAACTATTACAAGAGAATATTGGAATGGGGGCTTGCTTACAGTTTCAGAGTGTTAGTTCATCATCATCATCATGGCGGGAAGCATGGCAGCATGCAGACAGACTCTGGAGAAGTAATTGAGAACTACATCCTGCTTCACAGGCAGAGAGAGAGAGACTCTGGGCTTGGCATGGGCTTTTGAAACTTCAAAGCACACCCTCAGTGACACACTTCCTCCTACAAGGTCACTCTTAATCCTAACCCTCCTAATTCCTTCAAGCAGTGCCGCTCCCTGGTGACTAAGCATTCACATGTATGAGCCTATGGGGGCCATTCTCAGTCAAACCACCACATTTTGTTTGATTCAAGGTGATAAATCCGAACACTGAGCTGAACAGAAGAAACACGTATTTGCCCACTCTCCCCACAGCCCTGGAACACGTGATGATGTGCAGGAGTCAGCAGCTGCGACACTTTCAGAGTCTGGAGACCAGCTGTGAGAAAGAACAGTAAAAGGCAGTGACGGAGGACTGCAGCAAGGCCTGAGAAAGGATGTTAGCAGCTCGCAGGGAATGGGGTGCGCAGACAAGTGCCCCAGACTCATTTGGATTCAACTGGGCTCTTCTCCTAGGAATCATGGAGCTGTAACAGGCTTCGGCCATTCCTCCAGCCTCAGCTCTGTGGCTATGAGGTGCTACTTCATGTGGCTGTTATGGGGACTGTCTGAGGTAGTACAGGTCCAGTATCTGACAGAAATCCAGAGCCAAGTTATTTAAGCCGGGTTTTTGTTCTTTTGTTCTTTTTTTTTTTTTTTCTTCCTAAGCTCTATTTGCCTTTAAATGCTTTATGTCGGCTCTTAAGTGTCTGATATTTTTTGAGATGAGCAGCTATGTGCAATGGGCCAGAGAAGGAAGCAGCAGGAAGCAGGGCAGGAAGATCCCAGGGAACAATGCATCACAGAACCATTTTGTCTTAAAGTGAAGGTGCAGGTCTCTCAGATCCTGGCTAATTTTAGAAAAATAATAAATATTCATAAGCTTGGTTTATTCAATTGACTACAGCCAAATAAAAGCTGGGAACCAAGGATTGAGGAAAAAAAAAAGAAAAGAAAATTAAGTGTTCTTCCCTTTCCATCAAAACCGTCATTAATAAACATTTGTAAAGGTCCAGTTAATCAAAAATGTTAAGGAGTTGGTGCCAGTCACTTGCTTTAATGAGGTGAGTCCCTTGAAGGAGGCAGAGGGAATGAATAAAAGGAATCAGTTTGCTCATGTTGACATTGGGCAAAAAACCTGATGTTGCTAAAGTTCTGAGTGGAATGAAAATTGCCACCAAGGAAGAACAAAGGGACACAAAAGCTTTATAGTTTCTTTGATGATATTGCCAGCTCAGCTTTTTGGAGGAAAGAAATGCATTTCTTTTACATTGGGTTCACAGAAGTGAGTAATAGACAGAATAATGAAAAGACCTTTTTAAAAGAATTGCATCCTGCTTCTGTGATCACATTGTAAGTTTCTAGAGAACAGGGGATCAGACTTCTTTCCTTATTTTGCTGCTATGTTTGGAACACGGCTGACACAGAGGAAGGGCTTAGCAATAAATATGTGCCTGCTGAATGAAGATAAGGAGAGCGTGGGTGCTGAACAGTATTTTTAACATGGATTTACATGGTCATTACTTTTTCTTTCTTTCTTTCTTTCTTTCTTTCTTTCTTTCTTTCTTTCTTTCTTTCTTTCTTTCTTTGTATTTTTTTTCGAGACAGGGTTCCTCTGTGTAGCTTTGTGCCTTTCCTAGAGCTCACTCTGTAGACCAGGCTGGCCTCGAACTCACAAAGATCTGCCTGCCTCTGCCTCCCGAGTGCTGGGATTAAAGGCATGCGCCACCACCACCTGGCGGTCATTACTTTTTCCATAGGTGAGAAAAGAAGGAAGAAAGAAGCCATTCTGGTTTATAACATTTCACTTCCCAGAGATGGAGGAAGAGAAGTAGGTGAAGTACTTGTTGCCCAGTAAGAGAAGCAACTGCAGAGGGAGGGGCCACAGGTGCTGCACTTCTGTTTCCATGGTTACAGGGAACCTTCCCCCTCTCTCCCTCTAGCAGGTGCCCCGTCAGGTCAGCAGCAGGCAGAGAAGTAAATACAGCACCATTTCCTAGAATGGGGCCAGGAGCCAAGGCAAAAGTCACCTGCCACCCAGTGGCTAGCACCCCGTTGAGCCCCTGACAGCTGTGGAGTGGCCGACTGCCCCTTCCTGACTGTGCAGTTTCTTCATAGTTACTGAAATTCCTCCACACGTCACAGTTTAGCTGTTTTGATATTCTCTCTTTTAGATTTGTTGCTTACCTTTTCTGCCTTAGAAAGGCAATCTATCCAAGAGGTGGAATTTAAGATGTGTCCACCTTGGATGTAGGCTTGTCTGGGAATGTTAGGGAGATTTCTAGAGAGATGTTTATAATATTCTAAATTTATTTGGTGTCTGTCATAATGCTTTCCTCTTCTTTTATGATTCTGCTAACGTGAGTTCCCTCTTTCTGTCTTGGTAATTGGCCCAGGGCTCGATTAATCTTTTTCATCTTCTCAAAGAACCAGCTCTTAGCATCATTGATTTTTTTTTATTCTTTTTGTTTGTTTGTTTCTATTTCACTCACTTCTGCTCAGTTTATACTGTGTCTTGTCAACTGGGTTTGGATTTGGTTTGCTTTTACTTTCAACTTTTTGAGTTGCATCACTAAACTACTTATTTGTGCTCTTTCTGACTGTTTTTAATGTATGAAACTTAGTGCTATAAATTTCTCTTGCAGGACTGCTTTCAATGTGCTTCAGGCGTTTTGTGGTGTTTTCATTCAGCTCCAGGATCTTTTCCTTTCTTGATTTATTCTTTGACACATTTATCAATCAGCAGAGAACTATTTAATCTCCACGAGTTTGTGTATTTGCTAGAGATTTTTCTGCTGCCAACTATTCTCTTATATTCTTTCCACTACCCCTTAAGTGACATTACCTGAACCCCAGAAGGGGTGATATAGATATAACATCTAGGGCTCAATGCTAATAATCACTATTCCTAGCACTTTTGGCCAGTTGTGAGTCTCGGTATTAACTTTGCCTACGACAAGCAAAAGCATCTCTGACCAAGGCTGAGAGTGGTGCTAATCTATGAGTATAAATACACGTAAGACTGTTTAACACCATGCACATATACAAAACAACAGCAGTAGATTTCTGCTGTGGCTTATGACATCCCCAGCCTTGGGCTTCGACCAGGTTTAAATTACTAGGCATGGGTTCCTTCTGCAGACTGAGCTTTAAATCTAACCAGAAAGTATTCGATAGATAGTCATGCCACTATTGATCCAGCCGGCACATCATCCCTTGCTGGTTATTTTTGCAGCACATAGGGTCTACTGCTGAGTAAGACCACAGATAACCTTTGACAGACTGCATACAAGTGTCTAGTATCCTGAAGTCTAGGAACCAGGGAGGAAGCCTCTAGCTCCTTTCTAGCTTGATTTCTCTATACCTTGCAACTAATGTATGTGATATCTACAGCAACAGGGTCTTCTCATCTAGTGCTGGCAAATAATTGGGAGCAATGATAAGAGCCTGGCTTGTGTCCACTCTGACCAGCAGCTCATGAGAAGTATTCAAAACTGGTGTTGGGACTTTTGGTTAAACCCCATGCCTTCTAAGAGCAGCATTATTGAACCAGCAGAATATCTCCCTTCAAAGGCTTTTTAAACTTATCTTTTTTTTTTATTTTTTAAAAAGTATTTTATTGTTCACAAATGAGGGTGAAATAAGGCAGAGGTTTACAGAAAAGATGTCCATATATCAAGATAAACTTATCTTTTTTAAATGGACTTATAAAATAGTAGATTTCCAAAGGGCTTTTTCATTTACCCTCTGGATTACCCCTTCCCCCACTCTCTACCCTCCCCCATCCTTCATCCCATTCTTAATAATTCTATTCCTACCCTTCTCTCCTCTTATCTGCCTATGGTCTATATTCTACTATATCCCTTCCATTAAGGCATCCCTCTCACAGCACCTTTCTAGCTTCCTGACTGTAATAAATATTCCAAGTTAAACAAGTAACTATTAAATCCAAACAAAAGATTATAAGAACACACAGTATTAGTCTTTCTGTGCCCAAGTTACTTCACTTAGTAGAATAGTTTCCAGCTTCCTCAATTTACCTGCAAATTGCATGATTTAATTTTTCTTTACAGTTGAAAAAGATTCCATTATGTTTACACATTACACCTTCATTTACCGGTTCATCAGGTAGAGACATATGGCATGGCAGTTAGTTTTAATTGTCAGCTTAACACAATCTAGAATCACCTGCAAGGAAGTCTCAATAAAAGATTTGTTTTATAGGAGAGGATAGGGAGGGGATGGGGGGGGAGCTGAAGGGGTGGGAGGAGGGAAGAGGGGGATCTGAGATTGGTATGTAAAATGAATAAAAAATTTAAAAGATTTGTCTAGATCAGACTAGCCTGTGGACAGACAGCACTCTGGGGAATTATCTTGGTTATGCTTACTGGGGTCAGCAAACCCACCCACTTTGGGTGGCACCGTTACCTAGGCAGAGGATTCTGAATTGTCTAAGAGTAGAGAAAGCCAGCTGAGTGTAAGTGTGCTTATATTAGTGGATTGCTTTCTGTTCCTGTAGAGGTAATGTGACAAGCTGCTTCAGGTTCCTGCCACCTTGATTTCCTACTGCGGTGGACTGTGGCCAGGAATGGGCTGAAGCAAACCTTCTCCCCAGGTTGCTTTCATCAGGGTATCTTGTCACAGCAACCGGAAATGAGACTGACATCTAGGACGGTTCTATTCCATAGCTATTGTGAAAAGGGCAGCAATTAACGTGGCTGACCAAGTATATCTGAGATATGTTTGGGCAGATGGCTAGAGTAGTTATATAGCTAGATCATATGGCAGTTTCATTTACAGTTTTTTTGAGACTCCTCCCACTGATTTGCATAGTTGCTGCAGTAGTCCCAACAACAGTGAGTAAGGATTCCCCTCCCCTCCACTTCCTGGCCAGTATTTGTTGTCCTTTGAATTCCTGATGATGGGCCTTCTGACTAGTGAGATAGAATTCAAAGTAGTTTTAGCTGGCGTTTAGCTGAAGGTAATTATTTGGGGAATTAAAAAGAAAATGTTTACTAGCCACTTATATTTCTGCTTTTCAGAGTCTCCTAAGATCTATAATCTATTTTGGGATTGCTTGTTTGATTTTTTGATCTTGAATTTTCTCAAGTTCTGTAGGCTGCTTCTTCACTCAATTAACTGTTTCCTTTGTTAAACGGAAGATTTTTAATTTCATGAGATCACGCGAGTGAATTGTTGACTTTATTTCCAGAGGGGCCAACATCCATTTAGAAAATCCTTGTCTATGCTACATCTTGGAGCAGGCACTCTACCTGCTAGTTTTGGATATTGCATTTAGGTCTTTGCTCCATTTAGAGCTGAATTTTGTTCAGGGGGAGAAATAGAGATCTATTTTCATTGCTTTATGTGTAGGCATTTAGTTTTCTCAATCATTTTTGTTGAAGAGTTGTATTTCCTCTAGTGTCTATTTTTGACATCTTCGTCAAAAATCAAGTGTCTGAAATTGCAAGTACTTGTTTCTTCGTCTTCTATTTTATTCCACTGAGTTACATAACTGGTTTTAGGTGAGCACCACGCAGCTTTTATATATTATGGCTCTGAATTAAAGCTTGAAATTAGAAATTAAATATCTTAGCAATACTCCTTTTGCTGAAGGTTGCTTTACTGATTGATATAGATATGATTGATATAGATATGATTGATATAGATATGCATATATGTATGTCACATATATTTATATATATATGATTCCTTATGAATCTTAAGGTTGTTTTTTTCTATTTCTGTGAAAAAACGAGGAATTTTTCTTGAATTTACACTGTCTATGTAGATTGCTTTTGGTATGATGGTCATTTTCATACTATCAATTCTTCCAACCTATGAGTATAGGAGTCTTTCCATCTTCTAGTGTCTTCTTCAAATTTTTTCCACAGTTTTGAAATTTTTTAAAAGTTTTTTTTTAAAAGATTTATTTATTTATTATGTCCACAGCATGTATGTCTGAAGGCCAGAAGAGGGCATCAGATCTCATTACAGATGGTTGTGAGCCACCATGTAGTTGCTGGGAATTGAACTCAGGACCTCTGAAAGAGCAGTCAGTGCTCTTAACCTCTGAACCATCTCTCCAGACCTAAAAGTTTTTATTGTAAAGGTTTTAATTTCCTTTATTACATTTACTGTAAGATATTATTGAGGCTATTAGAAGTGGACTTGTTCTTTAACTTCTTTCTCTGCATATCCATCACTGGTGTGTAGGAAGGCTACTGACCTTTGTTACTCTGCCACATTGCTGAAAATAGTTATTAGGAGGTTTATGATAAAGTCTTTAGTGTCCCTATGTATGGAATCCTATCCTACAAATACGAGTAAATTGACTTCTTCCTCTCCTATTTGTATCCCTATTGTTTCATTCTCTTGTCTTGTAGCTCTAGGTAATACTTTAAGCACTACAATGAATAAGAATAGAGAGAATGGGCCCACTTGTCATGTTTCTGATTTTGATGGGAACACTTTGACTGTATCTTCATTTAGTATCTGTTCACTGTCAAGTTTCTAATATATATCCTTTACTGTGTGTGGTGAAATATATTCTCTCCAGCCCTAGTCTCTCTGGAGTTACTACCATGATGCACTATTACATTTTTGTCAAAGGCCCTTTCTTCATCTACTGAGATGATCATATGATCTCTGCTGACCTCAAGGGGATGTGATGAACTACATTTTGATTTATGTATGTTGAACCACCCCTGCATCTCTGGAATGAAGTCAACCTAATGATGATAGATGATCTTTTTAATGTGTTCACAAATTTGGTTTACCAGTTTTTTATTGGAAGTTTTTGGATCTGTGTTCATCAACGGGTTAGTTAATAGCTGTCTTTTCCTGCTGTGTCTGTATCTGGTTTTGTGATCAGTGTAATGCATGCTACACAGAAAGAGTTTGAAAGCTTTTCTTCCTTTGCTCTTATATGTCATAATTTGAGAAGCATTAGTTTTAATTATTTACAAATCTATTAGAATTCCATAGTGAATCATGTGGACATGGGCTCTGTTGTTGGGAGAGTTTTATGACTGCATCAATCTTGTTGTCTGTTTAAATTATTTATCTCATCTTGGTAGGTGATATGCATTTTGAAATTTCATCCATTTCCTTCCTATTTTCTAATTTGGTGGAATACAGATTTTTAAGTTTTACTCTTTTGATTTATTGAATTTTATTAATCTCTTTTGTAATATACCCAGGTTCATCTTTATTTCTCTAATTTGATTTCATTATTTTATGTGTATTGATTGGTGTTCTGCCTATATGTCTATCTGTGTGCCGCGTGCATGCCTTAGTGCCTGCAGAGGCTAAAAGAGAATGTCAGATCTTCTAGAACTGGAGTTACAGAGAGATGGAAGCCTCTGTGGGACCCCTGGAAGAGCAGCCAGTGCTCTTAACTACTGAGCAATCTCTCCACCCCCTCTATTTTCAGCATTAATTTTATTAATTTGGGTTTTCTCACTCTTTTGGTTAATCCAGATACAGGTTTGTTGACCTTATTTATATTTTTAGAGAATTAACTCATTTTATTGATTTTTTTGTGAATTCTCTGTACTTTTCTTTAGGTTACTAGCTTTGTTTTGTTGTGAGCAGATAGAATATAGTAAGGTATTTTAATCTTCTAGGTCAGTTGAGACTTTGTGTCCTAGGATGCAATCTATTTTATTTTGTTTTTTGAGACAGAGCCTCTCTATGTAGCTCTGGCTATCCTGGAATTCTCTGTGTAGACCAGGCTGACCTTGAACTCACAGAGATCTGCCTGCTCCTGCCTCCCAAGTACTAGGATTAAAAGTCTGAGCCATATGACTGGCTTATGTGACCAGTTTTAGAGTATGTCTTATGAATATGTATTTTAATAATGTTTGGGTGGAGTGTTGTGTGGAGGACTCAAGTTCATTTGCTCTACAGTGCCATTTAACTCTATTGTGTCTCTGTTTATTTCTTGTCTGAATGACCCACCCTTCAGTGAGAACTGGGGACTGAAGTCACCACGGTTAACTGTGTTGCGGTTAATTTGTAACTTCATACCTGCTACTTTTTAAAAGAAATTGGATATACCTTTGCTTATCTCTGCGCATATACAATTCTACTTCCACTTTATCAAATATTTTTAAATCTTTGAAGGCATATATTGCCTGTCAAAAACCTTTTCGTTGACTATAAGTAAGTTAATATTGTAATGTCAACAGGTGATGATGAAGGGCAACAATTTTAATGACACCTGCTAAGGAAGAGTATGGCAAACTTTATGCTCTGAGAAATCACTGTGAGGAGGACGACAGCTACCGTGGTGGGGCTCCGAAGCTGGGAGAGAGGCTGGGCTCTACTCAACTACAGCAATAGAAGAATGAGAATTTATAGCCGAGGATTGGAGTAGATGTCCACGGTGGAAATGTCTTAGCGTCAAGGATAAGAGGGATTCTGGTTAACTGAGCTTCAGGATTCTTGCTGTAGATGTTCCAAGGCTGAGCAGACTAGACACCTTTGGAGGCTGCTGGAAGGTGAGTGACTCTCAAGGTGACTGCATGGAAAGGTTGAGGAGTTCTGATTAAACTGATAGAAAACGCTTGATTACCTGAGCAGTCCAAGGAAAAGCAAGCTCTAGTTAAAAGAAGAGCTCAAAAGAACCTCATCAAAAATAGGTCGAGAAAAAGAGTTTATCAGTAGCCAGAAAGACAGGGTTAGCAAGACTTCTAAAAACACATGTGGAGAATTAGCTGCACACGCGAAGTGATGCCATTTGCTATGGTGTGTTCATAATGTAACTGTTAGTGTGTGTTTCTTTGATGTGTGCTGTTCTTTAATATTTAGGAAACTGAAGCCTAAGAGATTTTTTTTTTGTGTGTGTAAGAGTTTCTTTCTGTTTGTGTCATTAAAAACTATACTGATATATATTTTTTTTTTCAGAGAAAGCATATGCCATATCCTGAACTGTAGTAGGTCACACACATCAGCAATTCAGGGTCAACCAAGAAGAAAATTTATGTTGTATGAACAGTGTTGTCAAAGCCGCTGAAACTAGTGAAGGAGAAACATAGTTCAGGCCTGAGATGATTCTAGAAGTGGCATCCCCAGGGCATCTCGCCAAAGAGAATTTTACCTGAAAGACTGAGTGCTGTGATACAAGAAACACATTAGTCAGTAACTGTCAACTGATTCATCCCACTGAGAGGTATGAGCTGTGGTTAATAGCTGACCTTCGTTTGCAGTGGACTGAGATTTAATGCTCAGCACCCAGACCAGGGGGCACAGCAGCAGGGGATCTGCTGTCCTCTTCTAGATTCCTCAAGCAACTGCCCTCATCCCTGCACAGACCACAGAGAGACACAGTCAGACAGACACACACATAAAGACAAAGACACAGACACAGACACAGACACACAGACACAGACAGACACACACGCACCAAAAAAAAAAGTAAATGAATTCTTTTCTAAAAGACTTTTCAAAATGAGTACTGACAATTTGTTTCTTCCAACTGACTAAACTTAACATATCTCAGATATTTGTAAAACCCTTAGGAAGCTTGATTAATAAATACTGTCCTTGATAATCTTTTCCTGTAATTTCTTTAATAACAGCAAAAGGAAATTGACTAGAGAGGTTTAGAGAAACAATATGATACCCAGCCAAGGGGCTCCACAATTTTTCTCTGTATTTGTTTTATAGTTTCTGGAAAATTAATGCAACAATTTACCAAAGCCATGAGCTCAGTAAGAATTTTCAGAAGTGCAACCATAAAAATGAGTCTTAAAAGAATAATCAAGTTAACAGAACATTGAACACATCAGTTCACGGGAAAGATTTCCCTCTGTGAATAAATATGTGTTGATTTACCTAATTGAGTACATTGCCCAAACTGTAATAGAAGAGAATAAGAGAATTAAGTACAGAGATGCCAGCTTAGGACAAATCCACTAAAAAAAAAAATCAAACACATCACATAGCCTATGGCCACAAATACAGGCATAGGAGTTCAGACACTAATTCCTTATTTAATAACATTACTAAAATTATTTTAAATGTTTTAAAGAAAGCATCCCAAATGAGCTTTTCTGTGATCCAGAAATTTCTTAAAAGTGAATGTTGTTTTGTTTTGTATTTTTTCCCCACTGAGCACATTTGACTTTTGTTTTGTTTTCTTTGTAAAACAGGATCTTGTTATTTAGACCAGGCTAATTCAATCCCTGAGATCACTGACACATGCCACTGCTTCAAACTTTGATTTTGTTTTTGTTAGTTGAAAAGAAAGTACCCAAGGCATGATGTAATAGCATGTACCACGTAGAAAGTAAACAAGAAAAAATGCTCACCAGTTTAACAAAAATTGTAGGAACACATTAGTACTTTGGGTTTGTTATGAGTGTTTTAATATAAGATTAATACCTATTGAGATGTATATATAAAGAATTAAAAATAAATGACTATTAGGAGATACAAGTTAATATAACATGAAATAGATTTTTGAATTAAACTTTCTTAATTTATTGAATACAGGTCACTCTGGCTGTATAATCAGACATATTACACTGTAAAGATGGAGCCCTGTATGCTATGGTGATTCCTGCTTATAAATATAAATAACTATAAACCTGCATGGAATAACAGCAGTGCAGATGATGAAACACACAGTTCATTCCATGAGAGACAAATATTGTTTGTTTTCTCTTACATGTGGATGTTAGCTTTTAAGCCTTCAATATGTGTGCTACTATCTGAAAAACCACAGAGGTTAGGTATTAAGTAAAGGACTAATAGAGAGCAAGATTCTCCCAAGGAAGAGGAAACAGGATATATTGTTTTGGAGAGACAAAGGAAAAACTAGAATAGGAGGATTAAATAAGGAGAGGGATGGAAGAGAAGGGAAGGGTAAAGGAGGGAATATGGGGAAGTACAACTAATACTAAAGGACATTGAAAAGCAATATGGAAGCCTGCTACTATAGAAATATCCTAACATATATATGTATGTTAGAATTGCTATATATATGTGTGTTAGGATTTCACATATGAAAGCAATCTAAATGGAACCACCAAATAATAGGAGAGAAAATGTTCCAACTAAATATCTTATGTTACCAAGTTAAATAAACCTCCAGTGTCAGATTTGAGTTACATCTTTGGTACCATGGACACCCCCAAATATCACAGGCAATTGCCGAAGCTATTAGTTACTCTTTGCAACCTAATAGTTAGACCCTTATGCTGAAGACAATATTTTCATATGTCATCAAACACAAAGAAGAAGAGCTGGTACTAACTAGAAGCTTCACTCCTACTGACCAGCATTTGTGGTATTGGGAGGTCCTCTGCATGCTGCCAGAAGAGAAAGGTAATTGTCGATAGTTTTCAGCTACAAACCCTGGTCACCTAGAACAAGGAGTCACCTGTAAGATACACTGATGCAATAGTGGCATAAAAGTTAGGGGAGTAACCAACAACTTTTTTCATTGGACTTAAGGGTACACTCCATGAGATGAAACTCATACCTGACACTGCTAAAGTGTCTAAAAACCCTGAGATTAGATAGGTCATGGGCCTCAGGGAAAACCTCCTACTATTATTCTGCGAAAGGAGCATAGCAATAAAATGACTCCTAATGTCATACCTCTCTACACATAGACCAATGCCTTGCTCAATCCACATCAGTGAAGCTATTTCTTGCAGTAGATATGTATTAACATAGAGACCCACAACTGGGTGATGTGCAGACAGTGATAGACTTTGGAACACTGAATTCTAAATGGGATGTCTTCGTCAAAGTCTTCTATGCAAGGCTTGGGAAACTATGTGAAAGAAGAGGAAGAAAGCTCGATAAGCCACAGGTGATGGGTGACCCCAAGGAAACATTGTCTTCCAGATACCAGAGGACTGATGTACATATGAACTCACAGAAACGGTAGCAGCGCACAAGGCCTGCACAAGTTCAAGCCAGAGAGGGCCCCAACAGTAAGAGGGGAAGGAGACACAGGCTCCTACCTTTGGCCAAGAAGCTACTTGTGATTGATACACCTGGTAAAGAAAAAATCAGGTTTATTCCAAGGAGGCTCACTTCCATGGAGGGTATATTAACCACACTCCAAGGCAGGCATCATATCTAGGAGTAGCTGGCCAACACAAAATGAACTTAATGGCATTCAGTAGACTTTGTGGCTCATTTTGCTTTATTTGGGTATGATTTTTTTGTCTTATTGGTCTCTTGCTTGTTTGTTTTTTATTTTGATTTCCATTTTGTATTTTTGTGGGGTTTTATATATATATATATATATATATATATATATATATATATATATTTGTTTGTTTGTTTGTTTAAGAAGTGGAGGAACAAAGTTGGATGTGTAGGGATGTTGAGAGGATCTAGGAGGAATTGCAGGAGGTGAAAATACAATTAAAATATGTTGCATGAAGAATGTTTATTTAAAAACAAGTTTTTTTTAAAAAAAGAAAAAAAACCCAAGAAATTAAAAACAGAAAAGCTTGGTCAATCAGAAATTTATTTAAAAATTTTCATCATTTCCTAGATTAAATAAATATACTGAATTAAAAAATAAAAACAGATACAGATTTTGATATCTCAGAATTTCAGTTTCTGCAGTGTCAAAATTCACCAAACCAATACTTTTATTGAATAAATTTTCTTTGCAAAGATAATAACATTTTCTGCTTAGAATAAGGAAATAAAGATGCTCAGTGACCTTCCTTAACCACCAATCAGTGTTCACCACTAAGTCGGTGATGAAGTCTCTCAGCCACACTGCTGAGCTCACAGCTTCATTTCCTTCAGTGATGGTCAACATTTGTTTGGTTTGCTCTTGGGTTTCTCCACTATCCTCACTCCTACATGCTTTCATTTACCTTCCAATGCCCCTATATTTTTAAGACAAATGGAGAAAGTCCTTTCAGAGTGGGACAAATAGAACACTGTTCTGTCTCTTCCACAGCACACAGAAGTTGAACTGCAGGATACAGATAAATACAGACTCAAAAAGAAGCTTGAGCAAAAATTTTAATTGATAGCCACACTGGTTTTCAGGAAAGCCAAGATATGTTTTTAGCTTGTGTGCGTATCTGCAGACTATCAACTCTTGAAATCTACTTCTCTTTTTTATAATTCAAAAGATATTAAAGCTCATCTTTAACTTGTGTAGAATGGCATGCTTTTATTTGTGAGCCCACACTTTAATTATTCAGCTCGTAATAAGTAGGTGAACCAAGAACATTTGGGGGAAGTTCATATTGTTTATTTCCAAGGTGCCGGAGAGTATAAAGATGATTCGATTTGTTTCCTGGGACTAAATTTGCCAACCTTTCCACTTAGTCAGACAAAGGATTTCATAAATTCATGGGTGTTGTGTTTCTCCAAAGTGTGAGGTTACTCCCAGAAAGAGCAAGTGTCCTTGGGGAAAGGCAAACGGGCTGATGGTAAACAGTGCCAGAATCTGCATCCAGGTGAGACGGCGGTGTTCTTGATGGGCTTCCATTCTCACAGTGCTGTGGTGCAGTGTTAATTAAAAAGTTCTCAGCCTTGACCATAAATACATGGAAAATGTAGAGATGAAAATATGTGTCTTATTCTACGTGGAAATTAAGTCGGTTTGTAAGTGCCTACTCTACTCCAAAGACCTTCCAAATGCTTAGTGACAAGTAAGATACAACAAAGTAACAAAATCAATTAGCATTCTGAGGTCAGAAAAGGTAACGCAGAACTTTAGAAGTACTGAATCAAATGTCCATTGAGAGCAGGAGGCCACATATGACGGCCCCAGAGGGAGAACAGACAGAAGATCTCATTCCTAACCAGACACAAAACCAACAGCAAAGTAAAACAGAGCCTAGAGTTAAGCAACTTAAGTGGCTGACAATCCAGTCTGCAGATGAAAGGAGCCTATTGTACCACAGGAGAAACTTGCCTGAAAATTCTTTTAACTTTATGGTATTTTATAATGTTATTTAATTAAAGATTCACAAAAACTGACCAGAAAGAAAGTAGTAACTTTTAGATGTGTGAGGTGTAGGCGGATGCTGCAGGGTGTGCTACAGAATTGCTATCATTACTGAAACAAAGTTCACCTACTCTTGATCATAGACAGAGTCACACATTTTAAAAGCCTCTGTCTTTTGCTCAAGCGTTATGCTGCCAAGTCTTTTTCCACGTCTTATTTTTAATCATAAAGCATGTGCCAAGTCTTCAGTGGGAATTGTATGAGAATTTAGGTACAGCATTCTTTGTAATTCCTAAATATTCAAACACTCCAAATGCTTGCAAAGGGGAAAATAGCTGCAAAAGCTGTGATATATATATATATATATATGTGTGTGTGTGTATTTATATATCACATATATAATAGTTATAGTTATATGTATTACATATAATTGTGTGTTATATAATTACATATTATATTATACATATAACATATAATAAGATGTAAAAATATAATGGTTATATAAGCTACAATGTATATATCATATATGTAACCATAACTTTTAAAATTTTAATATATGACCATTTAAATAAAACAATAAAGCCCCAAATATGCCAATAAAAACAAATATAAATGAGTTTGAAGAATTAAGAAAATCATAGATCAAGTGATTAAGCAGCTATTTAGAAGATGCAGAGGGTAAAGAAATAGGAGGGTGAAGAGACACAGCCGGGCTTCCACAACTTACTACACATCCACACAGTTCTATACTGCCTAGAGTTTTTACGATGATTTACCAGATCTTATTGTGTGAGAGTTTGGTGTTTCAAAATGAAACCTACAGTATCCTCTTCACCATTAATGATTTAAAATCAATGATAAAAAGCATCTGGTGACAGCGCTCCATCTTTACATTAATAGTATAGTTTGATAAAATTATGGCATTTATTAAAAATTTTGTTTGAAACCAGGAGGTGGTGGTGGTAGTGGTGGGCGTTTTTAATCCCAGCACTGGGAAGGCTGAGACAAGAGGATCTCTGTGAGTTAGATGTCAATCTGGTCTACAGAGCAAGTTCCAGGACATCTAGGGCTACACAAAGAAACCTTCTTGAAAAACCAAAAAATAAAAATAAAAAATTGTTTAGGATGACACCCTTTCCGAATGTTTACACACACACACACACACACACACACACACAATCACACATGATTTCAGTTAATCTCCTAAACGTCTGTGCTGCTGTTGTCATTTTTTATAATGATGAGAATTCTGGGGCTGCCAGAGGCTTGATTGCTTGTGCCAGTTTCAGAACGAGCGAATGACAGACTAAGCCGTGAAGCACATGCTTCCGTGCCTTTTAGGTTCTAGAATTCCATCTCCTTAGCTGCCCTAGTTCCTTTCACCTTGTTTGGAAAGATACCCCACATCTTGTATAAAGTTGTACCCTGTTCACAGTACAGCAAAGGAGATGTCTGTAGACGTCGCCCTTACATGTGCATAGACCTGTCTGTGCCATCTTGCTAGGTGACTGTCCCACACATTGGTTACAGGCAGACCTTTCTTGGTAACACAATTTTCCCTCTTTTCAGAATGTCACGACAGAGATCAAATAAAGGTCACAGCTGCCCAGTGCTGCTGGCCTCACTCCACTAAGTTCTGTGTTCCTACCTGTAGCCCCAATAAAGAATCAAGGTGCATGCTTTTGAATGACAATGAATTTTGCTCCTTGCTCTAGATGAGTTAAGACTTAGAGTACTTTAATTTTCACAAGAAGTTTTAGTTGTCTTTCTTCATAATGACACGTTAGTCATCAATGGGACCCAAAACTCTTCATCTTATCCACACTTTCAACGCACGTGATCTATTCCTTTTCATCTTCAATGTGTATAGCTCTTTAGAAAAACAATGAAGCAATACTAAAAGCATAAACTTTTCAGTATTATGTTTGATCACATTTCAAGGGAGAAACATGCTTTGGAGTCTGAGCAAAAGCAGATAATGGAAAGGGCAGAGCTACCCTTACATTCTCCTGTGGCCTCCAGTGAGGTGTAAATGTCTTAGAAGACAGTAGGAAGATATGACATCCACAAAGACTCTGATAAGATTTCTCTTCCAGGAATCTGCCCAAGAAATTGTTGATTACTTCAAAACAATTGAAAATAGTCCACTTTCCAGTATGCTGACTACAGAACTACCACAGTATGCACATGCATACAGTTCTTTTTTATGGACCCCTGGTATCTACTGAACTCTGAGTTTCCAGTCTGCAGAGATGGCCTGGATGAGAGACTAAACTGGATCTCAGGTTTTTATGAATGACTTTGGTCTCATGAGTTACAAACTAGTACCAAATCCAGTTACTGACAGCATGACTATTGATAATAGGAGATTTTTCAACTTCAAAATGTTTTCCCTCCTCTGTTCTTTTTTCTATTTCACCCTGGTGAATGGGAATATATATATAGGTCATTGTTTCATTATTGCAACAAAAATATCTGTAAAAGTCAATTCAAGATTTCATAGGTTTTTGAAAATGACTGTGGGACTCCTCTGCTTCTGGGTGTGGCCATGGTGAGGCAGACCATCAAGAAAGGGAACATGTGGTGTAGCAAAGCTATCCACGGCAGGATGGAGGCACAAATCGAGGAGAGATGCAGAGAGAGGGAGAGGAAGGAGAGGGGGAAGCATGGGGAAGAGAGAGTAGGAAGAAAAGCAGAGGGAGGGGGACAGGAGAGGAGAGAAAGTGTCCATATCCTCTTCAAAAACACATCCTGGAACCCCTGAGTCACTTGATCATACTTGGCCCAAACTTCTAAAACTTACATCACCTCCTAAGCCTTCCTTCTACAAATTAGCCTCCAGCAGCATTCTACATCCAAGTTATAACAGTACATTTAATATATTTTTCATTAAATAAGGCTCTCCTTTGCTTTTCTTAGGAAAAAAATGGGTGTATTTTCCTACTATACTTTAACTTATAAAACCACTAAAGAATTCTATCATATTTCACTTTAGTAATGAAGTTAAATGTACATCTGGATGGCAGGGTACTTCAGAGAAGAGCGGTCTTTTGCATATCCTCCTTTCCTCCTCTCATTCTTAGGCTTAATTAAATTAAAGATTAAAATGAAAAACTTAAAAGTTAAACTTTATATATATTCATGCATTGTGTATATATAATATATAATAGTATAATATAATATAATACAACATAACATAACACAATATAATAATAATATAATATAATATAATATAATATGTATGGAGAGAGAGAGAGAGAGAGAGAGAGAGAGAGAGAGAGAGAGAGAGAGAGAGAGAAACTTTCCATGTATTCCAGGTTGGCCAAAAACTCACTATGCAGTTGAAGATACTTTTGAGCTGCCAATCCTCCTGCCTCTACCACCCAAGTGCTGGGACTGGTTTATGTGGTGCTGGGTTTCAAGCCCAAGGCTTTGTGCATACCAGACGAGACAAGCACTCTATTGACAGAGCTACTGTGATTACATTTTACAATAAGTATTTCAGAAAGTTGGTATCTGATTCTGAGCAGCAAATGTTTCTTCTAGCTGGGAAATAACAAAACAAAAACAAATTATGTCTGTTAGTATCATTGAGCATGTCTTGTGTAGGTGGCTGAATTGTTGAGGTATCCATAGGTGAAGCTTCCTAGTCATTCATTTCTATCTGATCTTCTGGATGTAACAAGTTTTCTGTTACTTCTTCTGTATCCTGAGCCTTAGGTGTCAGAGGTTGGGTTGTAGATGTGTCTCCTGGAGCTGGGCACCTGGGCACCTCGTGATAGTTGTCCTTTGCATTTTGACCAGTTGCGGGTTTCTGTAAAGGTCTCTGTCTGCTGCAAGGAGATGTTTCATTGATTACAGGGTCTCACTCTATAACCCTGGGTAGCCTGGAACTCTCTATGTAGACCAGGATGACCTTAAATCCATAAAGATCTCCTGCCTTTGCTTCCTGAGTGCTGGGATTAAAGGCATGTGCCACTATGCCTGGCTAAAGAATAGCGAATGCATTGTCTGGGATTTGAACCTGGGTCATCTGCTTGGAAGGCAGCTATGCTCACCGCTATACCACAATACACTCTTATTTCTTAAAGGGTATAATTATTTAGTTTTGGACTAGAAGGTAGTAGGGAAATTGTTAGCAAAATAGGCAAAGCCATGAAATGATGCATGTACAGCAAAAGAGAAAATTATTTCTCTTAATAAAAGGCATAAAGTAGCACAGTGAGGACCATCCCTAGAAAGACTATAATTGAATCACATAATTTCTTATTAACTGCTTTCTATCATGGTGGTTAGAGAGTCTTGAATTTAGCATCCATCATGTTTGATTTAAACACAGAACAATGATTTGTTTACATAGCTCATTTTTATTTCAAGCTAGATATTTTCTCAAGATTCTGGGCTGATCCTCTTTTATTAAAAATGATAGAATCCAGTTGAGTCTCATAAAAATGACTAACCATCAGTATGAGCCAGAGTGTCAGATACAGTAGAAAGGCAGTCATGGAAGAAAAGTAAAACTGAAAAGGTTTCTTTTTGGAGAGTATAGGAAAGAAATATAAACGATCAAGTACATTTAGGGGTAAAGGAAGTACAAACTTACTAGGAAAGTCCTTGCTGTGAAGAAGGCATCAGGACCCAGTCTTGAAGGGAGGGAAAACATCTACATACATATTTAGTGGAAGGAAACTCAACAGGCCCAACTCTGAGGCTTTCTGGTCAACATAGGTTTACAAGATGACTGGCTTTAGGGACACAAAGAAATGTATTATAAAGATAGTGTGAGATTTGGTAAGACTCTCGGGAGACCACATATGTGGACCAATTAAGGATTCTGTATTGATAAGATGGGAAGGCAAGAGAGAAGTTCCAGTAAAAAAAGAATTGGTTTTAGTTCTATTTAAAGAGCAGCCACAATGCTATGTGGAGCTACTGGGAACTCTCTGTCACATACACACATGAACACACACACACACACACACACACACACACACACACACA
>CABHPP010070238.1:0-11744 GCA_902168425.1 Peromyscus attwateri | reverse complement strand
CTTGATTTATGATCATCAGAATGTTATGTTTGCCTCTGCCTGGCCTGTGCCCTTGGGAGGGTGGTTTTGTGACCGGATGTCTGGCTTGACGGAAAGGATTTTCACATCATCCTGCAGACAGCTTCCCTAAGCTAGTTATCTCTGCTTCTATTCACCCTGTTGCTGATTCTTCCTTGAAGTCTTGACCACAGTGCTCCTCCCACCCCTGTGTCCATGCCAGACATTTTGGGTCTGGTGTGCCTACAGAACCCTGCAGCTGACTCTCATCCAGACCCCAGCGGGTGGCCCCGAGATGTGGCTGGAGTCTTGAGTATCTATGTTGTCATGGTCTCAGAAGGGGTGAGCCAGCGTGTTGTTCTCTCACTGGTTGAGTATGTTCAATCTTGCTGCCTTTGGTGGTCAGAAAAGTGCATTGCATCCCCTGGAGCTGGAGTTGCCATGTGGGTGCTGGGAGTTGAACCCAGGTCCTTCATAAGAGCAGCAAGTGCTCTTATCAATCAAGCCAGCTCTTCAACTCCTTGGTCACACAGTGCAGTTACTTTCATGAAGGAATCCTGTAGTTGGACTGACCCTAAATCCTACAGCTCTGATATTAGAGTTCCACCAGGACCGGGAGCCAGATCTCCTTGCTAGCGCACACTTTTCAATTCAGCACGTGGGAGGCAGAGGCAGATGGATGTCTGAATTGAGTCCAGCCTGATCTACAAAGCAAGTTCCAGCATACCCAGGGCTGCACAGAAACCCTGTCTCAAAAACAAAACCAAACAAAAAAATTGTGTCTGAAGAGCACTAGCTGCTCTTGTAGGGGATCTGAGTTTCTTTCCCAGCTCCCACACTGGAAGGCTCACCAGGTTTCCCAGGGGAACTCGGGTATGTTGCCCTGTCCTGCTGGTGCCCATCCACAGTGGGGACTGCAGCTTCCCAAGAGGAATGCTGGTCTGACCTCCAGTCCTACACCTTCAAGGGGCCTGTCCCGCCTCCACTCAAAGGCCAGTTTCTCAGGGCCCCTTTTGCCCAGAGGAAGGAAGTACCACTTAGAGTAGAAACCGGAGGAGGGTGTTTTTTGTTTGCAGCTCACAAAGGAAAGCTCAAAGCTCCGGGCAAGGGGTGATGTGGGTGGGCGTGGCTTCATAAATCCCTCAAACCTGGGAGGGCTTCTAATCCCTGTCACAGCAAGCTAAATGTCTGAGTCGCAAGCTGGGAAGGGGGCTATGGTTACCACAGCGCCCCTCCTCTCCCAGCTCTATGAATTTCACAGAAGGGAATGCACTCCTTTCAGGGGGCATCTGCACAGGGCCCTCAGATGGGGCGTGCCCTTAGAGTGACCCGCCTCTCCGTCGCACTAGCGTCCTACCCATCAGCCTCTGGAAAACCCTGAAGTAAGGTGCCAGGGTCGAGGTTCTTCTGGAAGGAGCCTCACGGAGCGGGTGTCCAAAAGTGGAGCTTGGCCAAGACGGCAGAGAAGAGAGTCCAACGTCTAGGTGAGGCAGTCCGGGATGCACACGATGTTGGTGCTGGGGACCCGTGATGCGAGTGCCCGGATGTGGCCTGGGAAACGCTGGGACACCAGGACGTGAAGAGGAGGGGGTGGAGGGGAAGCTGGTGAGCTTGCTGAGCTCGAAGGCAGCCTCAGAGAGGACTCGGCTGCGGTAGCAACTGGGGTAGTCTCAGGAAACCGGGAAGGCCAGGGAGGCAGAGCCCAGAGCCAAAAGCAAGGAAAGAGGGACCTACACACTTCCGAGCCCCGATGTGTTGGAGAGGCCTGCTGGGCACTCAGAGAACAGGTGGACATGCAGGGTTAGTTGTTCTAGACTCTGTCATCAGAGGTTGCCTACTTGCCACGCCTCCGATAAACTGCATTATTTCCTCCACAGTCCCAGTGCCTGAAGGTACTTATCCTTTCCCACATGCATACTGTTGTTGTTCTGTGAGTGTGTGTGTGTGTGTGTGTGTGGTTGTGTGTGCATGTGTGTGGGTGGGCATGTGTACATGCCATGCTCATACCCACCACTTCCATCTCCATTTCAGTCCCTCCTCTGCCTGGTCCTTTTGACCCCTCCCTCACCAATGACCATGATATTGCTGCTTCCCCTTAGTTGGGGAAGGTTGTTACTCTGGGGCTCATCCAACTGATGATCTTCTCTTAGAGGTGCTCCCCCATGTCCTACCTGCCAGGCCTTTGACTCTTTGAGGTCCCCAAACCACCTGTGCCAGGCTGTTGCTGCTGGGGCCACCATGCACCCAGGCACCAGGCATGGCCTCTTCACAGAACAAGACAGGCTCTTCTCTTCTGCCTGTGTGGTCCTTCAGTTTCTCCTGACAGACCCTACAGATCAGAAGGTTGCCTATGACCAGCATGGAGTGCCAATACTCCAGAACTAAGAACTGTGCTCCTGTGCCCTCTCTGAACCTAGACTCCA
Organism: Peromyscus attwateri; assembly: GCA_902168425.1. Taxonomy (NCBI): domain Eukaryota; kingdom Metazoa; phylum Chordata; class Mammalia; order Rodentia; family Cricetidae; genus Peromyscus; species Peromyscus attwateri. The sequence goes on along the minus strand of CABHPP010070238.1, from coordinate 9,324 downwards.
TGAGGACTGGATGGACTGTGTCTTTCAGATGTTGAAGTCCAAATTCAATAAAGTAGAGCCTGATTTGGAGTAGGATCTTGTACAGATCAGAAGTTGAAGCCACACTGGAGATTGTTGATCTCCTCATGGACAGCAGGATGTGGATAAAAGAATTTTCCAAAGACTTGGTTAGGATACCAGGGAAATCAAGACTTTGGAGATCAAAAGTAGTCTTTGCATTTCTCTGACTTGTTTTTGCATGCTGGGGGTTAACCCTAGGCTTTGTGATTGTTAGATAAGTGCTCTCCCACTAAGCTATTCCCAGGCCCCAACAGGAATTCTGTAAACATATTTTCAACTAAAACAATCTGGAGTCTTTGTCTCTGCAGGTGTGGTGGTTTGAGAGTGGTCACATAGGTTCATATAACTCAATGCTTGGTCCCTAGTTGTGCAGCTGTTTGAGAAGGGGTGACCTTTGGGAGAAGGTGTGTCATTGGGTTCAGGCTTTGAGGTTTCTAGAGCCCTTGTCATTCTCAGTCAGTTCTCTGTGCCTCCTGCTGTGAACCCAGTGGCTACAAGCTTTCAGTTGCTGCTCCAGCACATGCCTACCTGCAGCCATGCTCACCACCATGATTGTCATGGAACCATGAGCCCAGGATTAAATGGTTTATTTTATAAGTAGTGTTGGTGCCAGTGTCTTATCATAGGAATAGCAAAGAAACTAAGGCAGCAGGTAAAGCACTTACCACCAAACTTGATGTGCTGAGTTTGATTCCTAAAGCTCAGAGGTGGAAGGAGAGAATCCAATTCCACCTGTTGTCCTCCGACCTCCACACATGCCCCATGACATCCATACACCTATACATATATAAACACATACATTCAATAAATATATTTAAACCAGAAATATAAAAAAGTGTTATGGCCTTTAGAGAATTAGAATGTTGAAAATTAACATTTAAAGAATTAATCTTTTGACCCTAGAACAAAGCATATGACTATTTACTTACATATGATTCATTTGGATTTCTCAGTTATAGCTGTAGGTTTTAGAATTTGGACCTTTTTCTGCTTAACACATTTATCTGTATTAAGGATGTATGAATAAGTACAGTTTTAAATTCTGTTTTTTCATTTTTATGTTTAAATGATATATGTTTATGTGTATCATGTGTCCCAATATGACATCTCCATGCATGTGTCCAACATGGATGAACAAAATGGAGTGATCAAATGGGAGTGGTTGTCATATCTGTCACCTCATATAGTTACCATTTAGAGGACTTTTAGAAACTGAAGGTTTGGTAAATATCCCTGACTCAGAGGCCCTGGACTCAGAGACAGCACCAAAAAATAAACTAGACCATGGGTGACAGTGGCAGCCCTGAAGGAGAGGGTATCTGCAAGTTTGTGTTCCCCTGGCCTTGGTTGTTGTATTTTGTTTGCAGATGCCATTTCACTGTATCTGCCATACAGGTTTCATTTCTATTCGTTTGTTGTGTGCACATGCAGGTGCATATTTTTGTAGGTTCCTATGCATGTGTATTTAGACCAGAGGTCAAATATGGATGCTGTTCATCATGCGCTACTGATCTTGTTTTTTAAATGCTTTTATTAGCATATACTAATTATGCATTCCATGGATCATTATGACCTTATCATATATGTTTATGGTGGGCCGAACATTCTAAACTAGTAATAAGTCTCTGGGTCATAATTTGGGAGCTGGATATTGGTCCAAAAGAAAAAGACTGTTCAGGAAGGTCTTACCAGGAAACTGGAATTCTTGGATGAATCAAATGCAGGATGGGGAAATGTAAATAAAAGCTTTTTATTTACAAATCTTGGTGTAATTTTATTTTTTCTTTTTGCCAAGCTGGTAATAGCAATGGAAGAGCTGCAGCAACAGAGAAATATTTCTGCCACTGCTGATGAGTTTAATGCTGCGTCTTCCGGGTGAGGAAATGGGAAGGGAGTAGGATTCTTGTGTAATTCCTTAAGCTTAGTTGATTATTTTGTCTAATAATGCCTGTGTGATTTTGCTTTCCTTATCTAGTCCTAGAGATACACAGCAAACAGAGAAACAAGATGAAAAGCAAAATGTACGACTTTTTAATTGAACAGTTTTTGGTATCTAAAATTTCTTTAATTTACAATACTTAAAAACATTTATTTATTTATGTGCATGTGTGTGCATGTCTGTATGTTTGTGTGTGTGTGTGGGGGGGGGGTTATGGTGATATTTTCTTTGTACCAAAATGTTATTTGTATGTTAATAAATAAAGTTGCCTGGGGGTCAGAGCTATTAGCAAGCCATAGGAAAGCAGGGCAGTGGTGGTGTACGTTTGAGCTAGGTAAGTCTCTGTGTGTTCAAGGATACAGCCAGCATTGGATACACATGCCTTTAATCTCATTACCAACCATAGAACACCTGGAGGTCTATACAGACAGGCTGTAATGAGGCAGTCCTGTGGTTGGGTTTACAATCAATGAGAAGGCAGAACAGAGACTATATAAAGACTTTAACACAGGAAGTACCAGCTCCTTCGGAGAGGTAGGACCACTGCAGGAGGAAGGGTAAGGTTTTGGCTCTTAGCTCTGACCTCTTGGCTTTCTTCTTTGCATTGGTTCTGTGTTTCTTATTTATACGACGGTTGGATACATCTACAGGGGGTGGGTGCCCACAGAGGCCAGTAGAAGGCATTGAATCCCCTGGAGCTGGAGTTAAAGGCATTTGTGTGTTGTCTGATGAGGGTGCTGGGGTCTGAACTTGGGTCCTCTAGGAGAGCAACAGGTGCTCTCAACCATCACCTTGTCTCTCTGGGGCCCCTTTGGCATTGAGCTGTCTTCAGTCTTTCCTTGACTCCTGTAACCTCATCAGGTTTGAGGGGTTCAGGCCTGTTATTTTAGTGTTTCCTTTTTCTTTTGGAGATAAGTGATTTTCAGTGTGTTCTACCATGCATGGCTTGATCTTGTTTTTCAAAAGGTCACATATGACAATCTGTCTTGATTGAGCTCTTTATATCTTTTATGTCTGATGCAGTTATTTGTATATGGCTTTCTGTCTAAATTATTTTCCGTTTGTCCTCACTGCTACTTGTTCTTTCTCTATGTTTCTGCTTTCGTCTCAATTAACTAGATTGTAGGACTCTATCTTACCTTCACTAATGCCTTATAATCCATACATCTTAATTTCTTTGAAATGATTGCTTCTAAGCTTAAAATAGTCTTCTTTAACTTAGAGTGGATCTTTAAATAATTATGGCAAATTACATATAATGCAAGGTTCTTGTAATAGTAACTGCCATCTAAATGAAAATGCTTTATAGATTTAATCACTTGTTGCTGTTTGTCTTGACTCGGGTGCATGGGTTCACATGGATCCATGGAAAGAAGACTCAGAGGCATCTTAAGAATGACTCTAGCCTTTCATGGCTGCAGGTAGTTCAGTCTCAGGGTTAGGGTCAGGGTTAGGGACTAAAGCACCTTCCCTTCACCTAGGGCATTTTTATTTCTCTCCATTACAGTTTAGTCAGTTAATTTCCATATTCTCAAAACAACCTGAAAGGAGCTCCCTAAAATACAAGTGCAATTTCCTGGATTTCTCGGGTACCACGGTTTTCCCAGTTTCCTGAACCACGTTTTGCATAGGCTTTGTATCCTTAGGAGACTCTCAGACAAGAATCACATAAGGCAGCTAGAGAAACAAAAGGTATCAGTTAAACAAGGATTGATTAGGGCTAGGTGCTGCTTTCTGGAGCCAGACCAGGTATAGCTCAGGAGCAATGCAGCCACAATCATTACCTGTTGTGTATATGAAATTATCTCCTGGTACTTATATACATATATAATTATTATGACAACAATGTAAAATTATACCTCTGTCTGTCCTCGCTTTTATGGTGTTAGTGTTGCCATTGCTTATTTCAGAATAATGCTAAGTGTTGATAATACACTTGCATATTTTTCAGTAACCTTTCATATTAAAGTATGTTAAAACTAAGATCTTTCCTTATCTATATATATATATATTCGAGGAATTCTGTGACTTTTGTTTCTTTATTTACACCCAAGGTTTTGTTTTGTTTTGTTTTGTTCTGGTTTGGTTTTGCTTTTGCTTTTTTTGAGACAGGGTTTCTCTGTGTAGTTTTGGTGCCTGTCCTGGATCTCGCTCTGTATAACAAGCTGGTCTCAAACTCACAGAGATTTGACCACTCTGCCTCCAGACTGCTGGAATTAAAGGCATGCACAACCACCGCCCGGCTTAAACCCAAAATCTTTACTATCTGTTTTTGGATTAGTGGGATAGCTGTGAATTTTTTCAGAAATATAATATTTCTGTAAATTTTTACATAATTGTTGTTTTTCCTAAACTATAACATCCACCATTTTATGTGTACAGCTTAGCGTTAAGAACATTCACAAGGTTATGCCCTTCACTGCCTGACTCTAGAACATGTCAGTCACCTTGAAACCTTGTTCCCATTCTTCTTTCCCTTATTCTGGGCAGCTACCACTCTACTTTATATGTTTGCATGTTGTAAATATCTCATATAAGTGGGGCCACACATTTGTGGCCTTTTGTTTGACTTCTCTCTCTTACAGTGTTTTCAGGGCTCAGCCATCCTTTGGTGTGAACCAGTACTTCATTTCATTTTATGGGGGTGTTCTTCCACTGTGTGGATGGACTATATTTTATTTTTTTCATCATTTGATGAACATTTGGGTTATTTTTACTGTTTAATTATGATGAATAAGGCTATAGATATTTGTAAACTAAATTCTATTGGCAGTATATCTCTGAGTAGAACTGATGGGTTATGCTATAGTTCTGTGTTCTAATGTTTTGGAAAATGGTTGGCTATTTCTCAAAGCAGCTGCATCTTTTTATCTAGATAACATCATCATATTGATAGTCGGTGCTTATTATTATCTAAAATATTTTTAGATATATTTATTTTACTATTTTATGCATGAGAGTGTTTTGCCTGCATATGTGTTTATGTACCACATATATTCCTGTTGCTCATGAAGGTCAGAAGAGAGCTTGGGATTCCCTGTGACTGGAGCTAAAGACAGTCATGAGCTAACGTGGGTTCTGTGAGTCAAACCTGGTTCCTGTAAAAGAGCAGCATGTGCTCTTAAATGCTGAACCAGCTTTCTAGCCCCAGTGTGTATTCTTGTCTGTGTCTTCTAGTTATAGGCATCCCAGTGGAAAATGTTATCTTGTTCATCTGCCAATTCAAAAAAAAAAATTGGTGGAGTGAGCTTGGCAATATGGTTCAGTGGGTAGAGTGCTTGTTAGAGAATTGTTGGGGATGGGGTCTGACTGTGAAGCTGAGGGGAGGGCTCAGTGTGTCTCAAGGGAACAGGCCTGGTGACCACAGTAGTCTGCGGGTGGAGCCCAGTGGTCAGAGGTCTCCAGGGGCCAGGCCTTCAAGGGGAGTCTGTGCAGCAGAGAAAGCCACCCCTGCAGCAGAGTGAGGAACCAACAATGGGAACCTGGGTCTGGACAGCTCTCAATTACCCACTGTTCAGTCAATGGGTAAGGAGAAGTGGGAGAGTTGGGAATTGAGCAGGAGAGCCTGTGAGGGCGATGGTCATCCTGGAGAAGGCTCATGGGAAGAACAGGTAGGACATGAGGATGACAGGGGTGCTGTGGGATGTTCTGTATGGCAAATGTGTTGCTAATAAAACACTGATTGGCCAGTGGCTAGGCAGGAAGTATAGGCGGGACTAACAGAGAATTAAAAGAGCAGGAAGGCAGAAGGAGTCACAGCCAGCCACCGCCAGGACAAGCAGCATGTAAAGATGCCGGTAAGCCATGAGCCATGTGGCAAGGTACAGATTTATAGAAATGGATTTATTTAAGATATAAGGACCTTTAGCAAGAAGCCTGCCACGGCCATACAGTTTGTAAGCAATATAAGTCTCTGTGTTTACTTGGTTGGGTCTGAGCGGCTGTGGGACTGGCAGGTGAAAGAGATTTATCCTGACTGTGGGCCAGGCAGGAAAACTTTAGCTACACAGGGGTGCAGATGACAGAGATCAACAACCACCTAAAGACCTGGCCCTGGTTTTCCTTCCTGTGGGAAATGGTTGGTGGTGGGCATGGAGGCCATAAGCTCCTGAGTGTGTGTGTGGATTGTGCCAGCCACACAGTGGGCCTGCAGTGACACACCCCGCCCCTAAGGATGGGAGAGGTGTCTAAATGAACTCAATTGCCGCTTTTATCACCCTTAATCATGAGTTAACTGTGGTCCCTTGTGATGGTGGCTGGCCAGGGCTGGGCTGGGGGGTTCTCACTTGTTTACTTCATTTCAGGTGCTCCTTGCCATCAACAGTATTGCCAATGACGGTCACTGACCAGAGCTCTGTGTCCTTTCCATATGGTCTCCTGGCCGGACTCCACGATGTGTTTTTGTGACCTTGCAGCAGAATGAAAAAGATCCATAAAAAAGGAAGGACATGACTGTTCCTAGGTATGGTGGAGGAGAGAGTTTATTATAGCTAAAAAGTAAAGCATAGCCAGAGGCAGGGACATCTGAGAGAGTCCAGGGTGGACATGACCCTGATCCTGGCCATGTGAGGAAGGAGAAGTGGGGAGAGAGAGGAAGAGCAGGGATCCAGATGCAGACCAGAAGGCCTAAAAAGAGGTGGCAGAATCTGCTTTGATATGTCAAGTGGGCACCTCAGCCATTTTTCCAGAGTTTGAGACTGAACATTCACTATTTGTATTGTTTGCATGTGAAATTGAAGATAGATTCAACACACAAGAGGAAGTAGAAAAGAAGATGATGCAGCTTGCCCCCATCATAGCCCAGGATATCAGAGAACAGGAAAGCCATCATGAATGCCTGAAACTTACTGAAGCCCAAAGAGAGGGCCCCATATAAACCAGGGAATCGGCCATGGCTGTGGTAGAATCTCTCATGGACATCACTGTCATACATCTATTGTACCCAAAGTCCGGACCCCCCAAAAGACTGCCAAGAGTCCAAATCTGATGGAAAAATCAAGAGCCTTTATTGTGAGTTAACTCAGGCCTCTCCCTCCATTTGAGGCTGAAACAAAGCAGGAGAAATCCTGAGCAGCATGGGGCTAGGGCTTTCACATTGACTAGACAAAAAGGGCTTGGGGTACTCCAAAACTGCATAGTTACAGACTTGGGACTGGCTCAAGCCCTAGTTTGGGGTATCTGGACTGAGCTGGCTGGCTATTTTGATTTTAGGTGTTGCAACATTTTAGTCTCAGCAGAACAACATCTGGAGTTGTATGTTACTTTCTGATTAGCCTTTCCCTTTGGGGGGTAGTTGTTCATGGTTCTCTGTAACTAGGGTTAAGGTCAGGGGCAGTGGGGGGCCGATGAGGCATCCTGCTCAGGTCTTTTTTCTATGGCTGTAATTCTACTGAAGCTTGGAACTATCACTTTTAGCGTCTGACTAGACAGCTCTTTGAACTTCTCTGCCTCTTCTCTGTTTACAGGATTCTCTTTGTGGTGACAGCTCCAAGGCAGTTTGCAATAGGTTTCATTAATTTCCTGGGAAGCGTTTGACTGCACACCCAGTGATAGGTCCCAGCTGTTCTTTGTGGTGGAAAGGACTGGTGGATTGACCCAGTGGGCCTGCAAGAACACACCCCACCCCTAAGGATGGGAGAGGTGTCTACAAGAACTCAATTGTCACATTTATTATCCTTCTGATTTATGTGTTAACTGTTCCTCTTGTGGTGGAGGCTGGCTCAGGGCCAGGGTTGTGGCTCTCACTTATTCACTTCAGGTGCTCCTTGCCATTGGTGGTCACTGACCAGAGCTCTGTGTCCTCTTCCTCCTTAAGCTCTCCTGGCCAGTCTCTACAGTGTGTTTTTGTAACCTTGTGTTGATGTCACAAAGGGCCCTTTCAGATTCAGAGGTTGAAAAGAGATAGGGGGAGGGGAGAGCAGCATTTTCCCAGAGTCCCCTGGGGTGTCCCAGTGTGCACTGCACTGGTAGGACAGATGGCTTGGGTCAGCAGCTGGCAGGGGGCTCCATCTCCATGAGCAACCCTACCATGGTCATCTCATTCTGTCCTCCAGGAGCTGAGTTACCTTAACCATTTTCTCTATTGACCTCAGTTTCCCACCTTCATGAACCCAATCTAAGTTGGAGCAGGAACAGGAGGATGAGGACATGCCTACTGAATGCCAAGGACCATCCCACTATATTTCATAGGCAGCCTTTAGTCCTGTAGGAAAGGACCTGTAGGAATGTACTTTCCCAGGGCTTCAAGTGGCTCACAATACTCTTATTATTTAAATGACAGAAGTGTTAAGTACTCCAGACATATCAAAGCATCAGGATGTTTGGAAAGTAAAAGGGCCCTTCCCAGGCAGATGCAGAGTCACATTTTCCAGTGAAGGACCATTCTGCCTAGCTATGTTGTTCTACTTTTAGTTGTGTGAATGTGTGATGCTGAGAGTGTTATGTGACAAAACTTTCATGGGGAGACACCACACACACCTCTACTCAGCCCAGATAGGGACTCCATGACAGACCAAAGGACAGAGACCACCGAAGTCCAACTTTGTGAACCAGTCAGTTTTATTGGGGTTATTACAGGAATATAGGTAATGGGTTTCGTACAGGAGCAGAAATGACTCAGACGGCTGCATCACCCAAGCCCACCCCAGCATGGGAGACAGCTCACAAAGCTGGGAACCTGGAGCACACTGCACAGCCTGGGGGCAGCTCAGCAGGTTGGACACTGTCCTTTCCCGGTGCCTCAGTTGGTCTAAACTGAAAGGTTGAAACTTTCCATTTTTATAACTGAACTTAGGTTTCAGTTCTCTGAAAGAAGCAAACAGATGTCTCTTCCAACAAAGCTCCATTTATCAACAAATTACATTCAGGGGTGAGGGAGAGACAACAAACAAGCCTGAGTCAGCCCCACAATGTCTCAAGGACAGTTCCTGCAACCCCTTGAATCTTACCCACGTTTGTCAGAGAAAAAACCTCAGCAGTTAAAAGTATACTAATGTCACTGCTGCCTGCTTAACCAATAATGTTTGAGATGATCTAATTGTCCCTAAAATCCCCCTAGCTATGCCTAACCTGGATTCTCCAATCGATCTTGGCCATGTCGTCCAGGTGAATGCCCAGGTGTATGCTGGTATTGTAATGAACACTATTTGAGTCTGGGGTCTTCCTTCAGCGTTTCCTCGGACCCCAACAAAACCTCTTCCAGGCAGCTCTTGTGGGTTCCGTTTCTTTCAGTCAGCTGGTCTGGTCTCAGCCTCCTCTTCCCAGCTTGGTTTGCCCCTCAGGCACTCTCAGCTTTTACTGTTTACTCTGGCAGGGAGGAGCCTAGT
>CABHPP010070237.1:0-11292 GCA_902168425.1 Peromyscus attwateri | reverse complement strand
CTAGTGTGAGATTTCTCCAACTTCTTTATGTGCGCATTTAGTGCTATGAATTTCCCTCTTAGCACTGCTTTCATAGTGTCCCATAGGTTTGGGTATGTGGTGTCTTCATTTTCGTTGATCTCTAGGAATTCTTTAATTTCTTTCTTTATTTCTTCCCTAACCCATTGGTGATTCAGTTGAGCATTATTCAGTTTCCATGAGATTGTAGGTTTTCTGTAGTTTTTGTTGTTGCTGAAATCTAATTTTAGACCTTGGTGGTCTGATAGAACACAGGAGGCTATTCCAATTGTTTTGTATCTGTTGAGAATTGCTTTGTGGCCAAGTATGTGGTCGATTTTGGAGAAGGTTCCATGGGGTGCTGAGAAGAAGGTATATTCTTTTTTGTTAGGATGGAATGTTCTGTAGATATCAATTAAGTCCATTTGGGTCATGACATCAGTTAAGTCCTTTATTTCTCTGTTAAGTTTCCATTTAGGAGATCTGTCCAGTGGTGAAAGTGGGGTATTGAAGTCTCCCACTATTAATGTGTGGGGTTTTATATGTGGTTTAAGCTTTAGTAGTGTTTCTTTTACATATGTGGGTGCCCTTGTGTTTGGGGCATAAATGTTCAGAATTGAAATTTCCTCTTGGTGGATCCTTCCTGTGATGAATATGTAATGCCCTTCTTGATCTCTTTTGATTGATTTTAGTTTGAAGTCTATTTTGTTGGATATCAGGATGGCTACACCCGCTTGTTTCTTAAGACCGTTTGATTGGAAAGTCTTTTCCCAGCCTTTTATTCTTAGGTAGTGTCTGTCTTTGTATTTGAGGTGTGTTTCTTGTATGCAACAGAAAGATGGGTCCTGCTTTCGTATCCATTCTGTAAGCCTGTGTCTTTTTATAGGCGAATTAAGTCCATTGATATTAAGAGATATTAATGACCAGTGGTTGTTCATTCCTGTTATTTTTTGGTGGTAGTGTGTCTGTACTTCTTATCTTTGGGGTTTACTGCTGTGGGGTTATCTATTGCCTGTGTTTTCAAGGGTGTATCTGACTTCCTTGGGCTGGAATTTTCCTTCTAGTGCTTTCTGTAGGGCTGGGTTTGTGGATAAGTATTGTTTAAATCTGGCTTTGTCTTGGAATGTCTTGTTCACTCCGTCTATGATGATTGAAAGTTTTGCTGGGTATATTAGTCTAGGCTGGCATCCATGGTCTCTTAGTGTCTGCATTACATCTGTCCATGTTCTTCTGGCTTTCAAAGTCTCCATTGAGAAATCGGGTGTTATTCTGATGGGTTTGCCTTTATAGATCACTTGGCCTTTTTCCTTTGCTGCTCTTAATATTCTTTCTTTATTCTGTATGTTCAGTTGTTTAAATATTATGTGGCGAGGGGACTTTTTTTGGGGGTCTAGTCTGTTTGGTGTTCTATAGGCTTCTTGTATCTTCATTGGCATTTCCTTCTTTAAATTGGGAAAGTTTTCTTCTATGATCTTGTTGAATATATTTTCCGCGCCTTTAAGTTGGTATTCTTCTCCTTCTATCCCTATTATTCGCAGGTTTGGTCTTTTCATGGTGTCCCAGATTTCTTGGACATTTTTGGGTCATGACTTTGTTGGCTTTAGTGTTTTCTTTGACTGATGAATCTATTTCTTCTACCGTATCTTCAACGCCAGAGATCCTCTCTTCCATCTCTTGCATTCTGTTGGTTATACTTGCATCTGAAGTTCCTGATCGTTTACTTAGATTTTCTATTTCCAGCATTCCCTCTGTTTGTGTCTTCTTCATTTTTTCTATTTCCCTTTGCAGGTCTTGGACCTGTTTCATTGCTTTTTCATGGCTTTCTTTCAGAGCTTTATTGTTTTCTTCCAGGACTTTATTGTATTCTTCTACTTTAATTGTCCTTTCCTCTAGGTTTTTACAGCGTTCTTGCCATTTTTTTTTGTCTGTTCCTCTATATAAGCCTCTACCTTCTTCATGATGTTATTCATAAGGCTGTTTTCTTCTGCTTCTTCCAATTTTTGATGATCAGCTCTAGATGTTGGAGGAGGGCTAGGTTCTGGTGATGCTGTATTGCTCTTCATTTTGTTGTATGTACTTCTGCCTAGACGTCTGCCCATCTCCTTGTGTTCGATCTTGGTCTTATCAGCGTACTTGGTGGAGAAAGAGCTGACAGATTCGGGAAGTCTCTCTCTTTTGTCCAGATGGGACTCTCTTCTCCAAATGGGAAGTGCGAGGCAGGTTGGGAGCTCTTGTTCAGATGGGAAGGCCGAAGCAGGATGGGAGCTATTGTCCAGATGGGAAGTCCAAGGCAAGATGGCAGCTCTTGTTCAGAAAAGAGGTCTCTTGTCCAGAAGGGAAGTCCGGGGCAGGATGGGAGCTTTGTCCAGAAGGGAAGTCCTTCCGGGGCAGGATGGGAGCTTTGTCCAGAAGGGAAGTCCTTCCGGGGCAGGATGGGAGCTGGGGGCCGGTCTCTAAGTCTCAGGAAGTGGCGGGGGTCTCCGGGGGTGATGGACTTGGGGGCAGGGCTTGGAGACTGCAGGGGATCTTGGAGGGGGGGGGGCTTCCCGGTAGGGGTGGGGGGAGAAGGGAGCCTGCCCACTGGCCAGAACTTGGGGCCAAGGTGCGCAGGTCTTGCCAGGGGTGGCTGGCGCCCAGGGACGGGATCTAGGGTGAGGGCCGGATAATTTTTTTAAATAAATATTATTTTTAGAGTGAAGGAAAATCTGCACCAGATGGTAATAGTGCATCACCCAGCCACACTTCATCACAGCCTAATGCTCCCCAGACCCCCAAACCATCACAAGATTCTACCACAGGGGAAGGAGACAAAGATTTGGTGAGACAGAAGTTATTAACTATAAACACATTTAGATCTGACAGGGAAAAAAATAGCCTAAATTTTATCAGACCTATTTTTCTCTAGGATAATGAAGAGGAAGAAGAGGAGCCCTGTGTGATCTGTCATGAGAATGTATCTCCAGAAAACCTTTCAGTTTTGCCTTGTGCTCACAAATTCCACTCTCAGGTAAACGTTTAAGCTTGTCCTGTTAACATTTTACCATTAATCAGCTAAGCAAGCTTACTGCCTTACTTAAAAGGTACATCAGCATCCAGTGCAATTTCACAGTCCCACTGGGCTTAGCTACACTTTCCTCTCTGGGTACCATACAGAAATGTTTACATCTTTCCCTGTATACAGTCATGGTTATACTATGGTTGTCAGGAGGACAGCCTGGAGATTTAAATGGTATCAGTACACAGTTCCCTTGAACAGAAGTAGGAGAAACATGAATTGACAGCAGTTGAGTGACAGGACTAACAACAAAGAAGTGTCACTTTACCCCGACTCGCTGTAAACTCTACAGTGTCTCTTGTCCATATGTAATAATGGCTTCCTCAGTTAAAGCAGAAGACTTGTCTTAGTAATCTCTCTAACCTCTTGTGTTTCTGTTTGAATTTGATTCCGAGGCTATTGTATTAATGTTAGAAAAATGTGAGCCTGGCATAGCCTTTGCGTTCTTGGTATCTACATGGATTAACTCCTGATGCTGCTGCTGTGTACAACTGTTACTGATGTACAATGTATGGTCCAAATCCTCTGGGGGGAAATGTGATTCAACAAAAGAAAGATTATGTTAGACAAGAAGTGTTTTTCTCGGGGAAGTGAACAATTGCCTGATTTTTCAAACCATGTTTCAAAGATACAATATGTGGTACCTGATACAAAATTATGTGTGTTGTCTGCTTTGCTCTGAAGAAGCTTGAAAAATGGCTAATCCCAAAAGGTCTCCAAGATGACACTTTCCCATTTTGAAATTTTAATATATGATGATTTTAAAATAAGAATGTTTGTCAAAACTTATTTGCCATTGCCCAGTGAACGAGAAGTAAATAATTCATTCAGTTTACTCTTTAAGTTTAGTTATGAAGCCTCAGATAGAGTCCCTATACTTAATCCTGTTATCAGATTTGGTTCTCCATTGTTCAAACATCAAAAATATGTTTTGAGTCAATACTTAGCAAAACATAACAAATACTTCATGGTTCAAGATTACTATCATTTTCACTGTAGAAAACAATCTGAAGAGAGTTTTCATCTAGGGAGTTTCAGCTTTAGAGCCCCATAAAGGTATTGGTAACTTTTGTATGCCTGGTTGTTATTTAATTATAAGTGAAAAGAATTTATAAACAAAATCAACTAAAGAGAGAATATAGCAAGCTTCTCCAGTATCCTTGTAAGGAAGAACTACTAGTCATTTTTTAAAATAGGGTGAGACCAAATTTTGAGTAGACTTGCTTAAAGATACTCTACAGTTGCCAGCTTATATTGCTTAGCAAACCAGAGAGGGTACCATGGTTGTAACAGATGGCTTGGCTTGCAGACCCACCAGAAGACATGTTGATTAGGAACTATGCTGTATAGAGTAGTGGCTGCCTCTGCTAGGCTAAATTTGAAACTCTGTGACTGGAATCATTTTGCTCCTTAGTGCATTAGACCATGGTTGATGCAACAGGGGACATGCCCCACCTGCAGACTCCATATTTTGCTACCAGAAGAATTCCCTGGCCACCCCAACAGGCAGTTACCCAAGATCTGATACAAGGCAGGTAGCTATACCTAAGATGAGTTTTAGACATTGGAATTTAGTTTGGCCTTTAATGAGCTAATTGTTTGAACAGTATTATGTAGCAGTATGCCCTTTGGTGTCATGCAAATAGACCAGCTAATCATACCAGGGCTGAGCCAGGATCAAGACAGATCTAAAGCACGAGTCAATTCAATGGAAGGGACTTAAAGAAGGTGGGGATTTGATAGTTGCATTTTATTGCTCTTCATAACATTTTCCGTGTGTAAACACAAGACCTATAAAGATAACAGTGTATTTCTTAGAATGTTCTATCTTTTTCCTTCTTACTCGCTTTACTTTCTCTCAAGTATGGTACATTTTAATTTCCTGAAATAAATTTAGGAGAAAAGGTAGGAAAATTCTATAGATTTGTTTTCTTTTTAACTTTGAAATTTTGGTGTTAAAATGTAACTATTAAAGGTTATAAATTCTATCTTAGCTTTTCTACCTTCTGAAATAGCTACGTTTGATGAGATTATGGACTCCTTGACACTGGTGACCATACTGTAGTTTATAATAGCCTGTGACAAATGGTTGTTTCAGACATTGCAGAACCAGTGTGTTAAATTGTTGGTGCCATGAAATCGCCACAATAATTATACTATAGAAACTACAACTAAGATTTGTATTTCCCTCAAGAGCTAGTTCTTAAAATCACACCACAAGACACGTATGTTCCCAATAGTTAGCACCATAAATATGAAATGAAGTTAGAATTAGAAATCAAGGGTAGTAAAGGAGGCAGATATGCAAAGGAAGTCATTTGCTGAGATGACTAATTGAGATCTTACATTATTTTGTAAACATATTCCTTGGCTCTTAATCATTTGCATTTGGGGGGATTTCTTTTCCTGCTTTAAAGATGTCTGCTGTCATGTAATTGTTCTGGGGAAGAGTGGAAGCCATTTATATGTACTTGCTGCTGCTTGTGACAAAGTTGATACTCATTAAACCATTTGCCTGTCTAAAGCTTGTCACTGAGAGAGAGTTCCAATTCTTACACAACAATGCCTATTTTAAAAATAGTGTAAATGCTGTAAGTGGTGTACATGCCTGTACTTTCAAACTTAAAGTAAATCCATAATTACCTTGGGAGACATGTATCCTTGGTTCATATTCACAATCTCAATTTCATTAATTTTGGGAGGAAAAGTTGCTTTGACTCAGCAACTATTTTCTGTGTATATTTCAGTGTAAATGTATTTTGAAGTTACTGTGAATTTATTTAATAATTCTGTGCCTGCAATTGTATGCTAAACTTCTTTTTCTATTTTGAAAATAAACTGAAAAATGTGAAGAAAAATATTTTTAAAATGTCAACATTTGAGTGGGTGAGATGATCCAGCAGGTGAAGGTGCTTGTTGCCAAGCCTGATGACATGAGTTCTGTTCCTGGGATGCGCATGGTGAAAGGAAGAACTGCCAGTCCTGCAAATGGTCCTCTGACCTCCACATGCACAGTGTGGCTTGTGTGTGCACACAGACACAGTATATTCAGATGCATGAAAGAGGAAAGGAGGGAGGGAGGAAAAGTGTTCTTAAGTATGTCATTCGTTTATATATAAAATAGCATTGTGGTAGATTTGCAGAATCTAGAACTTATGGGACATTTCAGTCATCATCTTATCACAGTTATGTAGCAAATTACCTTGTAAGACAGTTCGTGCTTACAATTTGTTTCTTAGTTCATGTTTATAATTGTAATTTCATTTTTATGTGGAAAATAAAAGTATTTCTGAATTGAACAATTATTTTTCTATGTGTTCTTTTTAAATGTATCCAAAAATACTTTCTCTATTTCAAATGTCTATTTCTGTTTAGTTGTACTGTAGCTAGTTTTCCTGCCTGGCCTACAGTCAGGACAAATCTGTCACCCACCAGTCCCACAGCCGCTCAGACCCAACCAAGTAAACACAGAGACTTACATTGTTTAAACTGTTTGGCCTAATGGCTCAGGCTTCTAGCTATCTAGTTTTTATATCTTAAATTAATCTATTTCTATAAATCTATACCTTGCCACGTGGCTCGTGGCTTACCGGCATCTTCACATGCTGCTTGTCATGGCAGTGGCTGGCAGTGTCTCTCACTCAGCCTTTCATTTCCCAGAATTCTCCTCTCTCCTTGTCCCGCCTATACTTCCTGCCTGGCCACTGGCCAATCAGTGTTTTATTTATACAGAACGATATTCACAGCATTGTACTTTAATTTTTATTCTGTTTTGAGGAAATAATGTGAAAATATCTAAGTTGTTAGTCATCTCATCTTGTGAAATGCTAAGGATATCTTGGAGTCTTAGAATGCAGAAACTTTGAGAGTCAGTGCTTTTCTAATCTGTCTCTGTTTTGTAGGTGTTTCTTGTCCAAAGTCATGTGACTGGGTAGGAGGTAAGCCTCCGGATACTGATGGCTCCTGATGCACTACGACGTGGCTCCTTTTCTGGTTCATGTGCTAGAGTATAGTAGTGGCAAGTGTTGGTTGAAAAGCCTGATGCCCTGGGATCCCCATGGTGAAAGGAAAGAACTACTAATCCTGCAAATTGTCCTCTGACCTCCACATGCACAGTGTGTCTTGTGTGTGCACTAGTCATTCTTGACTTCAAGTAAGGAGCCAGAACACTTAACACAATCACTGCTCTGTAGGGAGAATGTAGAAGTAGAGTACCCCACAAAGTCATGTCTGCGTCTCCAGATGCTGCAGATAATGGAACTATAAAATTGGTGATACACCAATTGTTTTTGCTGCCATGCTTTCTTCTGAGGAATGATTTTACCAAGTTCAGAAAACCAACTCATCAGAAAGTTCCTAGCATGGCAGTATTTGTATCAAAAATATTTGGGGGGCTCAGTGAGTAAGAGTGCTTTGTGCCCAAGCATGCAGACCTGAGTTCAAATCCTGACACCCTCATATAAAAAAATCTGGGCATGCCTTTACATACTCTAACCTGGGAGCATGCTGGCCAGATAGCCTACTAGTGAGAGATTCTATCTCAAGGGAATTAAGGTAGCGATAACATGAGACCTAGAGCCTTCTGGCCTCTGCACAGGTGTGCACACCTCTGTATGCACACACCATTTTTAAAATAATAACATCTGAAAGCATCCAGTAATGTATTACAGCTCCTCCTGGAGGATATGCCTTGTGATGTTTGCCTTTCTGTTTATTTTTCATGTATGTGACATTTCACAGCATTTATAGGATACCTTCAGATATCCTTGGTAATTTGATCTAATGACAAGTAGATGTTACTATGATTTCTCTACAGATGATGAATCTCAAGACTCAGATAAGGGCAAAACAATGTATTCAAAGTGACAGTTACAAACTCTATAAAGTAGCATTCTGGGGCTGTAATACAGATCTTCTGTCCCCTAGCTGGTGTTCCTGCTAGTGTTGACATCTGCATCCATTTTTGGATTTATTTCATACATGACAAAAGTAGCACTTACTACTTCTTAAATAATTCTCTTCAAATTAAACAAGGTAAGCACAGTAAGCCAACTATTTTCTACTAAGACTATAGTGTTGAGTATATAAAATACAAAGTCACAGTAGTGACATGACATGGTGGAAAGGGTTTGACTTCTCCCTGTGGTTTGTTTAGGGTGGTTCCAGTTCATGCAAATTATCTTGACTACTCTTTTTTTTTTATTCTTTAATCTTTCCCAGCTTAAAAAAGTGAATCTAGCTCTGTGGTTCAAGAATACAGGTTTGGTTTTTAAATTAGTCAAGAATGCCCTACATTTGTAAGATATTCCTAAACAAGTATTAACCTTTTAGATAAGGATTCTATAATAGGAGTAGCTTAGTACTGTTTTTGGTTTATAGCCAAATTAAAAACAATAAATGAACATGATTTTCTTGAGTAGGTAGTCTTCAGTTACTAGCTATGTAGACTAGAAGGTCCTAGTCCACAGGTCCTAGACAGCCATCGTGGTAATGTATTTATATGAAGGCATATTCCGAGCAGCCATCTGGGAATCTGTCTCAGCAGTGAGCATTTAGATGTTCTAGTGTAGATTAAATTTTGGAAGCTAAAAGGTGTAATAGAGTTTGATTTTCTTGGGTAAGTCTAGGTTTGAATTTTTATTTTATGTATATGTGTGTACACATGTGCACCATCTGAGTACCTCTGGGTGTCAGATCCTGTGGAGCTGGATTTACAGGTGATTGTGGGTACAGTGAATGGAACCTGGGTCTTCTGCAAAAACAATAAGTATTTGTTTAGCTCACAGTTAGGGAAATTCAAAGGTATGGCACCTGTATTGCTTTATTTCTGGTGAGGATGCTAGATGGTGGCATGTCCTGGGGAGGGGAAAAAGGAAACAGGGAGTGTAGGAAAGGAAGGATGAAGGAGAGAAACTGGAGGGGAAGAGGAAGATGGAGAAAGAAAGAGGAGAGAGGATCCTATAATCTGCTTTGGGATCCTATCATCCAAAAGACCTTCATCTGTTCTTGAGCTCCAACACTTGATACCATAGCCCTAACACTGACATCAGAGAATATAATAGGACTCCTTTCTGTGGCTGATTGAAGCCCCTTCCTTCACTGTACAGATTCCCATCATTATGCTATGGAGACTCCAGCAGAGGCTTCAAGTTTAAAGGCTTAATGAAGTTCTAAACTAGTGGGTCTCAAGCCTGGCTACATATTTGTTGTTTGTAGATGGCAAAGTCTCCAACAGGCTCCTTTGTTGAAAACTTGGTGCATAATTGGTGGTTATATTTAGGAAGGTGGTAGTAGTGTTTGGGGGCTAGCTAGAGGAAGTCATTGTGGGCATGTCCTAGGGACCAGTATTTTTTTTTTATGGACACTTTCAGTCTCCTATCTACTAGGAAGTTAATAACATCTGCCGCATGTTCCCACTGCATCGTGGACTCAGGGCATGGAGGGAAGGCCTATAGACTGAAACATCTAAACCTAACCATGAGGTGCTGCAGGCCGCAGGAATATATCATAAGAACTCAGCTGGTTATGGCAAAGTCACTACCTGGAGGGATCATGGAATTCCTCCAGAGGAAGCCAAATCCCAAGGAGTTTTTGGTGTTACTTGGCTTGTTATATATCAGCTGTATTCTGTTATGAAAATCATGTGTGCCTTAATAGTTTTTCCTATTGACTTTTAATAGTTTTTCCTATTGACTTTCCCCTAAGAAGAGCTAACAGTGTAGACTCTCTGGACATACACATTCCAGGTATTTGGAGAACAGCCTCAGGAAAGGCTTTCTCTGGAATCAGATTATCTCCCTTAGCCACTTTCAAGGACTACAGGAAACACCACCCAGGTGGGCGCCCAACTTCCAAGGACTAACAATGATAGCAGCCCACAGGCAAGTCTCCTGACTTACGGTAAATTCCATAAGGAGACAACGCCTAGGAGAGGTGGACGTTAAGTAATAGCTTTACACAATTTAGCTCAGACCCTCCCTTTATATACCGGGACTTCCAGGGCACAGGAGAAGAAGAGAAAAGAGAATGAAAGAACTAGATGGGTAAGAACTTGAGAGGAACAAACTGAGATGGGGAAGAACTAGGTTGTAGGGCTAGAAGAGAGTACCAGAGGAACGAGATGGAAGATGAGGAAGAGCCAGATGGGGAAGAACAAGATGAGGAAGAACGAGATGAGGAGAGAGAAGGAGATGGGAGAGGAGATGATATGGGAAGGAACAAGATGGATGAGAACCTAGAAGGGGCAGAACTAGATGAAGGAATTAAGATAGAACCTAGAGGGGACTCC
Source organism: Peromyscus attwateri (assembly GCA_902168425.1). Classification (NCBI taxonomy): domain Eukaryota; kingdom Metazoa; phylum Chordata; class Mammalia; order Rodentia; family Cricetidae; genus Peromyscus; species Peromyscus attwateri. The sequence continues at coordinate 952 of CABHPP010070237.1, read as the reverse complement.
AGACAAGTGTAGAGAGAAATCAGGCTAGAAATGAGCTAAATATGAGAGCAGAATATAAGCTTGTAACTGACACAGAATAATAAAGTATATGGACTAAGGAGTTTCGTGTACATAGATTCATTTCTTTTCATCAAAGATTAATTATCAGCTGGTTGTAGATTCTTCCCGGACCCTGGGAGGGGACTATTGAGGGGCTGGACCCCTATAGCCCCCGATAATGAGGGCCAAATTAAAGAACTCCTTCCTTTTATCAAGTATTTTGTCATAGTGATAAAGGTCCCACGAACACATTGGAGTCACAAGAGGAGATGAGAGCAAACATTCCAACAACAAAATCCCCTTTGCTTGGGTTCTGTTTAATTAATGTTACAGCTGAGGCATTAAGGTATTTCAGAGATCCCAAAGAGATGCTAATACAGAGCCAAGCCCATGAGATAAACCCTAATATTGCTGGAATTGTATCGAATCACCGGGCATCTTGTTAAAATTTGGACTCTGATTCAGTATGTAGGTGAGAGCTAAGATTCTGAATTTCTAATGAGCTCCTAATGGTAATTCTGTTGGTTCTGGGATGATACTTTTAGTAGAAAAACTAAACCATGGGGAACATCAGCATTGCCCAGGATTCTTTGTAAAGCTAAAGATACCCAGGTCCCGCCTATGAGATGGATTTCCCCAACTCCTTCCTGTAGATGTAATCAGCCGTATAAATAAGAAACACAGAACCAATGCAAAGAAGAAAGCCAAGAGGTCAGAGCTAAGAGCCAAAACCTTACCCTTCCTCCTGCAGTGGTCCTACCTCTCCGAAGGAGCTGGTACTTCCTGTGTTAAAGTCTTTATATAGTCTCTGTTCTGCCTTCTCATTGGTTGTAAACCCAACCACAGGACTGCCTCATTACAGCCTGTCTGTATAGACCTCCAGGTGTTCTATGGTTGGTAATGAGATTAAAGG
>CABHPP010070233.1:0-49007 GCA_902168425.1 Peromyscus attwateri | reverse complement strand
GGGGTAGAAGGGAACCTGCCCGCTGGCCAGAACTTGGGGCCAAGGTGCGCAGGTCTTGCCAGGGGTGACTGGCGCCCAGGGACGGGATCTCTAAGTGCGTTTTAATACACCTTGCAGGAGAGGTATTATAACAATCAGATTTTTTTTTTTCTTCTGAAGTAAACTATGAAAAATTGGCTTTGCTGCAGCAACTGAATGTAAAGTTGTTATGAAGTTTAGTATTAAAGAGTACATTTTTCTTGAAGTAGAGGAAGAATGAATCAATATCAAAGGTATATATAAGAACTATAATTAAATGGACTGCAAAACTCCAAACTGGATCAGCTAAGGCTGTATAAAAAAAAATAACATCCAAATTAAGAAAAATAATTGAAAATTGCATTTTGGAAATTGGAGTTTCTACCACTTACTAAAAGTAGACATTTAAGCTTATTTCAAAGTATACAAATCAGGTTTTAGATATTGCAATTCATCTTTACCATCTAATTTGTTTTATACAATTATTTGGAAGATAATTTATGACAGAATTCCTATTTGATAGCAAAATTGTGAGCTTTAACATTTTTCTTTTACCTCCCTCAATTCAAGCATACTAATAACTGTGTCTGAGCATTTCTCCTTTGCTATACTCTACAGTAAAGGTTTTAGATACATAATGAATATATGGATAACTAAGATTGTTTGTTTAGAGCTAAAGTTAGTGTCAGAACTAATAACTGTGAGCATTTCTCCTTTGCTACTCTATGGTAAAGGTTTTAGATACATAAAGGATAAATGGATAACTAAGACTGTTTGTTTTACCTCCCTCAATTCAAGCATACTAATAACTGTGTCTGAGCATTTCTCCTTTGCTATACTCTACGGTAAAGGTTTTAGATACATAATGCATGATACGTATTCATTGTTGACTCCTTTTTCTTATTTTCACTAAATTTCTTCTTCATATAATATTTTTAATTATGTATTACACTCTTCAACTCTTCCAACACTTCCCAGCCTTCCTAACTTCCCAAATTATGTGTTTTATCTTGATATCTCCCTTAAAAAATAGAAAGTAAAAAAGCCACAAAAGTGAAAATCAAAACAAAGTTCAGCAAAGTTAAGTTAGCTTTCCCAACTATCATTTAGTCACTGACTGAGTGCTAATATGGGTGGGAGGCTATCTGGCTTAAACTTGTCCATCTCCTTCCCAGACTGTGTGCTCACTCCCATGCTGCTGTTTTCACTTCCTTCTCACTCTGCACTTGAGCTGTTCATTATACCATGAGCTTAACACTGGAGTATCTCTCCAGACCTGTGTTCTAGAAATCTTCAGCAAGTGAATAAGGGAATCGAAGAGAAGAGAACTAAGTCAGGAAAATTAAGTACAGCTAGAAATATTTTTGCACACAAGACAGGCGAAGAAAGCACAAATTATGCTTCCAGTTTAGAATTCTTGTGATGATAATGAGCTCCCTTGCAAGTAACAGAAGTGTGCTCTTTCAGTTCTCACTAACAGAATCAGATCAAGATCTGGGCATCCAAGAGCCATGCATGTGGTGAATACATTTATCCAAGAAAGTGAAACTGGCAATATAGTCGGGGTTTAATGTCAGTTCATAAATGTGTGAGTCTTCTCAGGCTGCTCTAATAAAATAGTCATACTAAGCCACTTAGTTGCTTAAAAAAAATAAAAGTATTTACAACCACTGTATATGCTAAAGTTCTATCAAAGGTCTCAACATGAGGATTGCATTCTCATTGTTTTTATTGCTTTGAAAGCAACTGCCATTTACTTTAGTGTTCACGTGAGCTCTTGTTCATGAATGTGAAGACATGGAGGTGGGGTGGAGAAAGAAAGGAAAGAAAAGAAAGAGAGAGATGAAACAAGCAGGCATAAATATCTGATGTGCACATGGGGGTCTTGCAGAGGAGATCAGATATCTTACAGCTAAATTTACAGGTAGGCACATGTCACCCGATGTAGATGCTAAACACGAAATCCTTTTCATTGGAAAGAGAAGCAAGTTAGTTTGTACACTGAGCTAAGTCTTCAGCCTCAATGCATAGATTTAGGAAAAGATGGGCAGGCAACAAAAAGATGATCACTAAAAGAGGACATTGGAGTGATCATAAAAGAAAGAAAGAAAAAGGGAAAAAAAGAAGGAAGGGCCGGGCGGTGGTGGCTCAGGCCTTTAATCCCAGCACTCGGGAGGCACAGCCAGGTGGATCTCTGTGAGTTTGAGGCCAGCCTGGGCTACCAAGTGAGTTCCAGGAAAGGCGCAAAGCTACACAGAGAAACCCTGTCTCGAAAAACCAAAAAAAAAAAAAAAAAAAAAAGATAAAAAAGAAAGAAGGAATATTAGAAAACTTCAAAGACAGACAAAGCATAAATAAATCTGAGTATAAAGAACATGCCTATTTTATGTAAAAACAAAAGGTTAAATGAGTGTATGATAAAGGAGAAAAGTACTGCTATCTTTAAGGAATAATATTTGATTAAATGGCAAGTACCATGCTAAATGTGAAAACAAATCTGAAGCCACCAAACACCTTCTAATAATTCAAATAATCCAGCTGGAGTCCCTTGAGAGACTCCTGTGTGGGGAAACTATAGATGTTCTATATGAGGAAACTTGTCAGTGGAAACCTCAGGTCAATGTTCTCAAAAATAAATAAAAAAAGAATTCCCTAACAGACCAGGAGCATAGAAATAAGCTTCCCTGGAAAAGCAGTTTGACCAAGTCCTTGATAAATTTATGAGACAGTAAGTAGAAGATTCAACTAATATCTTCCTTTACACTTGACCATTGAAACTGGGAAATTAAATGAGTGTGGTTCTCAGCTCTGTCTTTATGATCTATGTTATTCAGTCCTATAAAACAAAAAGAAGATGGATAGTTCTGATAGTATGATGGTATAGTTATGGTCTTTATATTAGGTAGGCAAAACCTAATGGTGTCCCATTCTATACTCTGGCTATATATGTTAAATAATTTAAAGATATGCTAGTCACTAGAACCCTTGGCCATTTAGGCCAGAAGAGGAAAGAGAAATCAAGGAACAAAAACGCATCCTTCAAAGACAAATGCAAGAATCAACACCTAGACCTATAATCATCCCAAATCAGATGCCTAAATGCAGTGTAATAACACAATCAATAACAGAAAAGGCAATATGGCATCACCAGAGCCCAGCTGTCCAACAACAGCAAGACTTAAAGGGCCCAACCCAGCTGAAGCAGAAGAAAATGCCCTAAAAATGACTTTATGAAGATGGCAGAGATCCTTACAGAGGATATGAACAAATTCCTTAAAGAAGTTGGGCAAAAGACAAAGAAAAAAATTGGAAGAAATCAATAAATCCCTAAAAGAAAACCCAGAAAAAAGAAACAAAGAGATGAAGGTAACTGTTTAAGACCTGAAAATGGAAGTAGAAGCAATATAGAAAACAGAAATGGAGGGAATCCTGGAAATGGAAAATCTGGGTAAGCAAACAGGAACTATAGATGCAAGCATCATCAACAGAATACAAGAGATAAAAGAGAGAATCTTCAATAAGACATGATACAGGGAAAAGATTCATCAGTCCAATAAAATGTTAAATCTAAAAAATTCCTAACACCTAAAATCCCAGAAATCTGAGACACTATGAAAAGACCAAACATAAGAATAATAGTATTCGAAGGAGAAGAGACTCAACTCAAAAACTCAGAGAGTATATTTAACATAATCATAAAAGGAAATTCTCCTAGCCTAAATAAGGATATGCCTATAAAAGTACAAAAAGTTTACAGAACACCAGGTAGATAGGATCTGAAAAGAAAATCTCCTCACCATATAATAATCAAAACACTAAACATACATAACAAAAAATATTAGAAGCAGCAAGAGAAAAAGCCTAAGTAACATATAACGGCAGACCTATTAGAATCACACCCAACTTCTCAACTGAGACCCTACAAGCCAGAAAAGCCTTTGACTGATGTTTTGAAGACTCTAGGAGACCACAAATGCCAGTCCAGACTACTATACCCAGAAAAATTATCAGTCACCATAGATGGAGAAAACAAGATATTTCATGACAAAGCTAAATTTAAACAATATTTAACCATAAACCCAGCCCTACAGAAGGTACTAGAAGGAAAACTCCAAACCCAGGAAGTTAAATATACCCACAAAAACACATTCAGTAGTTAATCCCTTACCAGCAAAACCCAAAGAAGGGAAACACACAAACACACACACACACACACACACAAACACACGTACTAACAACAACAACAACAACCAAATAACAGGAATTAACAATTATTAGTCATTAATATTCCTCATCATCAATGGACTCAATTTGACAATGAAAAGACAGAATAGATATAAAAATAGGATCCATCATTCTGCTGCAAACAAAAAACAGACTTCAACCTCAAAGACAGACAACCTCAGAGTAAGGAGTTGAAAAAAGATTTTCCAGTCAAATAGACCAAAGAGGCAAGCTGGTATAGCTATCCTAATATCTAACAAAATAGACTTCCAACCAAAATTAATCAAAAGAGATGGAGAAAGGCATTTCATATACATCAAAGGAAACAACCACCAAGATGATGTCTCAATATGGAACATCTATGCTCCAAATGTAAGGGCACACACATTTGTAAAAGAAAAATTACTAAAGCTTAAATCACACATAGAACCCCAGACAACAATGGAGGGAGACTTTAACACCCCACTCTCACCAATGGATGATGTGTGATATCGTTCTGTATGCTGTGAATACGTGTTGCTCTGATTGGTTGATAAATAAAGCTGTTTGGCCAATGGTGAGGCAGAATAAGGTTAGGTGGGACATTCTAACTAGAGAGAGAGGAAGGAGAAACACAGAACAGAGGAGATACTGCCAGCCGTCGCCGTGAGAAGCAAGATGTAATGATACTGGTAAGCCACAAGCCACGGGGCAAAATATAGATTTATAGAAATGGCTTAATTTAGGATATAAGCGCTAGCTAGCAAGAAGTCTGCCACGGCCATAGTTTAAAAATAATATAAGCCTGTGTGTGTTTATTTGGGACCAAGCAGCTGGAGGATATGGGTGGGAGAGATTCTGCAGGACCAGAGAAAACTTCTGGCTACAAATAGTAACTAAACAGAGAAATAATGTAACTGACAGATGTTACCACTCAAATGGACCTAACAGATATTTAAAGAACATTTTATCCAAACACAAAAGAGTATACCTTCTTCTCAGCCCTGCATGGAACCTTCTCCAAAACTGACAATATATTATGGTACAAAGAAAGTCTCAACAAAAAATTAAAGTAACCCCCGTATTTTATTGGACCACCATGTGTTAAAGCTGGATTTCAACAACAGAAACAACAGAAAACATACAAAATTATGAAAACTAAACAACTCTGTACTGAGTAACCACTGGGTTAAGGAAGAAATAAAAAAAGAAGTTAAAGACTTCCTAGAATTCAACGAAAATGAATGCACAACATGCTCAAACTTATGGGGCACAATGAAAGTGGTACTAAGAGGAAACTTCATAGCACTAAGTGCCTTCATGAGGAACTTTGACAAGTCTCATACTAGCAACTTAACACCTGAAAGCTCTAGAACAGAAACAGGCAGACATACCTAAGAAGAGCAGACAGCAGGAAATAATCAAACTAAGGGCTGAAATCAATAAAATAGAAACAAAGAGGACAATACAAAGAATCAAGAAAACAAAGAGTTGGTTCTTAGAGAAAAATCAGCAAAATAGGTAAACTCTTATCCAAACTAAGTAAAAGGCAGAGAGAGAATATCCAAATCAACATAATCAGAAAGAAAAAAGAGGAAAGAACAACAGACTTCGAGGAAATCTAGAGAATCATTAGATCATATTTCAAAAAATTGTACTCCATAAAATTGGAAAATTAAAAAAAGTCTTGATAGATACTACTTACCAAATTTAAATCAAGATCAGGTAAACAATTTAAGTAGACTGATAACCCCTAATGAATAGAAACAGTCTTTAAAAATCTCCCAACCAAAAAGAGCCCAGTGCCATATGGTTTTAACAGAATTCTACCAGACTTTCAAAGAATAGCTAATACCAACACTCCTTCAAATTATTCTACAAAATAGAAACAAAAAGAACATTTTCAAAACTTTTCCATGAGGTTACAGTCACCCTGATACTCAAATTACATAAAGACCCAACAATGGAAGAGAATTACAGAACAATTTCCTTCATAAACATTGATACAAAAATACTCAACAAAATACTGGCAAACTTAATTCAAGAACACATTAAAGAGATCTTCCCCCATAACCAAGTAGTCTTCATCCTAAAGATGCAAGGATGGTTCAACATACAAAAATCTGTCAGTATAATCCCCCATATAAACAAACTGAAAGAAAAAGACCACACAATCACCTTGTTATATACTGAAAAATCTTTTGACAAAATCCAACACCCTTCCATGATAAAAGTCTTGGAGAGATCATGGATACAAGTGATGTTTCTAAACATAATAAAAACAATATATAGTAAGCCATTTGCAACATCAAATTAAATGGAGAGATATTCAAAGCAATTTCACTAAAATTAGCAACAAGACAAGGTTGTCTACTCTCTTCATACCTATTCAATATAGTAATTAAAGTTCCAGCTAAAGCAGTAAGACAACTAAAGCAAATCAAAGGGATACAAAATGGAAAGGAAGAAGTCAAAGTATCATTATTCCTAGATGATATTATAGCATACATAAGTGACTCCAAAAATTCTACCAAAGAATTCCTGTAGCTGATAAACACCTTTAGTAAAGTGGCTGGATACAAGATTAAATATAAAAAAATCAGTAGCCCTCCTACATATAAATGATAAATGGGCTTAGAAAGAAATCAAAGAATCAACATCTTTTACAATAGCCTCAAATAATATAAAATATATTGGTGTAACTCTAACCAAGCAAGTGAAAGACCTGTAAGACAAGAATTTCAAGTCTTTGAAGAAAGAAATTGGAGAAGATATCAGAAGATAGAAATATCTCTCATGCTCATAAATAGGTATGATTAATATAACAAAACTGGCCATTTCTCACACACACACACACACACACACACACACACACACACACACACACACAAAACAATCTACAGAATCAATCTCCTTAAAATCCCAACTCAGTTCTTTACAGGCCTTGAAAGAACAATACTAGACTTCATGGAAAAACAAAAAACCCAGAATAGCTAAAACAATCCTGTACAATAAAAGAACTTCCAGAGGTATCACTATCCCGGATTTCAAGCTCTGTTATAGAGCAATAGTAACAGCAGCATGGTATTGGCATAAAAACAGAAAGGTTGTATCAAAGACTATTGGGTTCCAACCCCTCAATAGCCTTCTCCCAGAGTTCCAAAAGAGACGCTACCAGTGGTGGATTGATTAATATGAGGGATACTTGAATAAATCTACATGCACAAAACTCTATATACTTTTTTTCTTCTGAGTCAGTTCTCTCTCTACACAGCTTCTGTTCTGCTCTCTTATTTAGCTCCTTTCTTGCCTGATTCTCTCTACATTTTTCTGCTGTTCCCTCTAAGTGCTATCTTAATTCCTTCATCTTAGTTATGGCCCATTTGGTCTTTCTTGTTATTACCCACCTAGTTCTTCCCCATCTGGCTCTTCCTTATCTTCCATCTCATTCTTCTAGTTCTCTATTCTTGTCCTCCAATCTAGTTCTCCTCAAGTCTCTGAGGTTTACAGTTATTTACCCATGCAATAGCAAAGCTCAGCAAGGTCACCAGGCTTGAATTTCCTCAGGGTCAAAAGGAGGGGCAATAAGATCCACACAAAAGAGCAATAATTGCCAGCCATCATCTGCAACCCAAAAGGGAAGTGACTAATAAGGAAAAGAATCAACTAAGGGCTAAATTTGGTTAATATCTAAGCAACGGGGATTTTATGTGCTCAAACTATATTCTTAGAAGTGGTTAGTTGAAATGTTAAGAATCTATAAGTCACTAAATCATGGGTGGAAGTAAAACTGCCTTATTTTCCTTTGGCTCCTAATCTGTTCAAGTCTTCTCAAACAGATAGTCTGGATGCTTAAGTCTAGTCTTAGAAAGTCTGGGAGGTGTCTCAGATAAGATACTTTCATCTGGAGAAGTTCCTGGCTGGATGTTGCTAATCACAATAATTACAGAAAGGCCTGAAATTAGGGATCTTGACTGTGTCTGTTGTTAGCACAGTTTGAGAAAGTTATACAAATACTTTAATTGTATAGGGGAAATTGTGCCCAGTGAATGACCAAACATAACTGTTCCTAGGAATGAAAAAGCTACAGTAGCACATGAGAAATTCATAGCAGGAAACAGCTAATATTTAAAAGCCAATATCACCAAAACTCCTTAAGCCTTGGCTTTATCCCCTGAAAGGTCCTTGGCTTCTTCCAGGTATTAGCTTTTGCCATAGTCAGCTGAATTCCTACTTCATATTTCTGCAGCTCCCAGCAAGGTGGATTAATGGAATCAAATTGAAGGCACAAACATAAATTCACACACCTATGGATACCTGATTTTCAACAAAGAAGCAAAAATTATACAATGTGTAAAAGAAAGCATCCTCAAAAAATGGTGCTGGTCTAACTGGATGGCAGCATGTAGAAGAATGCAGATAGATCTGTATCTATCACCTTGTGCAAAACTCAAGTCCAAGTAAATCAAAGACCTCAGCATAAGTCCAGATAAACTGAACGTGATTGAAGAGAAAGTGGGAAATAAACTCAAACACATTGGCACAGGACACAACTTCCTAAAGAGAACATCAATAGCACAGGTCCCAAGATTGACAATTAGTAAATTGGACCTCATGAAATTGAAAAGTTTCTGTAAGGCAAAGGGCACCATCAATAGGAAAAAATGGTAGCTTACAGAATGGGAAAATATGAAGTTGAGTATTATTCTTTCCAGGTCTGTGAAGAATTGTGTTGGTATTTTGATGGGGATTGCATTGAATTTGTAGATTGCTTTTGGTAAAATTGCCATTTTTACTATGTTAGTCCTGCCTATGCATGAGCATGGGAGATCTTTCCATTTTCTGACATCTTCTTCAATTTCTTTTTTCAGGGACTTAAAGTTCTTGTCATATAGGTCCTTCACTTGCTTGGTTCGTGTTACCCCAAGGTATTTTATGTCATTTGTGGCTATTGTAAAGGGTGATGTATCTCTGATTTCCTTCTTAGCCTCTTTGTCAATTGTATATAGGAGGGTTACTGATTTTTTTGAATTGATCTTGTATCCTGCTATGTCGCTGAAGGTGTTCCTTGGTTGAATCTTTGGGGTCACTCAAGTATACTTGTAGGGAAAAGGGGCTGGCTAGAGAAACCCACCCTGACCCTGGAGCCCAGAATTAGGGAAGGATGGCTCAGATAAAGTCAGTGAGAGAGACACAGTTTAGCTCAGATCAGAGCCATCTCTGCCCCTGTCCAACTGACTTGTGAAATCAACCAATCACAGAGCAGGACAGCAGAATCCTGGCTCTAGGGCCTAGGACCGGGGAAAGAAACACAGCCTGTGTTTGGGACCTGGGCCAGAGAAATGAACCAAGGAAACATGTCCTGACTCTGAAACCAGTACCACAGAAACACTCTTGGCCCCTAGAATCAGAGTCAGTGAATGAAATGTACCCTGGCCTTAGAGGTAGTGTCAAAAAGCTAAGTAAGGCCAGTGAGAGAAACACAGTTTAGCTCAGATCAGAGCCATCTCTGCCCCTGTGCAACTGACTTGTGAAATCAACCAATCAGAGCAGGACAGCAGAATCCTGGCCCTAGGGCCCAGGACCAGGCAAAGAAACACAGCCTGAGTTTGGGACCTGAGCCAGAGAAATGAACACTTTATCCCCAAACCCAGAATCCAGGAAATATGCCCTAACTCTGAAACTAGTACCAAAATAACACTCTTGGCCCCTAGAATCAGAGTCAGTGAAAGAAATGTGTCCTGGCCTTAGAGGTAGTGTCAAATAGCCAAGAAAGGCCAGTGAAAGAAACAACAGTTTGGCCCTGAAATCAGGGCCATCTCTGCCCCTTGCTCACAAAACTGCCAATCCCTGGGCAGAAAATAAACTAACCAATCACAGTTGACTCCTCCCCCTAGACATCCTATATAAACCTGGTCAGTTATGAGCTGTTCTCTCCACCATGGTAGAGGCAGCTACTCTCCTGGACTCTTCCTTCCCAAATAAACCTCTTTCTCAAAAGATTATTGGGTGAAGACCTTCATTGACTGCTGAACAGAAGAACCTTGCTGGGATGTCCCATAGTGGACTGAGCAAGAGAGATCTGGTAACACTGAGCCAGAGATTGTGGCTCTCCAGGAGAGGAGCAGGATTGCTTTGTCCTGCGGGGAAACCATCCCCCATCATTCCACCATACCAGGTATATCCTGACCTACCTAAAGAGTCAGGATACCCTTCCTTGCTGAAGCAGTTCCAGGCCTGACTCTCCCGAGAAGTCAGAAAACCTTACTTTCCAAGGTTGGGCTGTTTCTTTGCAGTCTCAGCCATCAGAGCTGTGCTAAACAGCTCCAGGTGTCCGGGACACCTTCAGGGCAGAGCTCTTGCCCTAAGTAGCTCTGAGGTGTCCGGGATACCTCACCCTCTAGGGCTGAACTGTTTCCTTGCAGTTTCAGCCATCAATTTACTAACATTTTGGTGCCAAAACCCGGGACACCAAACCCAGAGCTTTTGCAATTTACTAACAATACTATCATGTCATCTGCAAATAGGGAAAAATATACTCATCAACCCCACATCTGACAAAAGGCTGATTTCCAAAATATATAAAGAACTTAAGAAACTAGAAATTAACAAACCAAATAATCCAATTTAAAAATGGGATACAGATCTAAACAGAGAATTCTCAATGGAAGAATCTCAAATGGCCAAGAAACACAGAAGGAAATGTTCAACATCCTTAGATTTGAGGGAAATACAAATCAAATACAAAATAACTCTTAGATTCCATCTTACACCTGTCAGAATGGCTAAGAACAAAACCACAAGTGACATCTCATACTGGAAAAGATGTGGAGCAAGGGGAACACTCATCCCTTACTAGTGGGAGTGTGAACTTGTACAGCCACTTTAAAGTCAGTGTGTTGGTTTCTCAGAAAACTGGGAATCAATCTATCATAATACCCAGCTACACTGCACTTGGGCGTGTACCCAAAGGATGCTCAGTCATACCACAAGGATACTTGCTCAACTATGCTCATAGCAGCATTATTCCTAATAGCCAGAACTTGGAAGCAACCTAGATGTCCCTCAACCAAGGTATGGATAAAGAAAATGTGGTACATTTACACTATGGAGTATTACTCATCTGTTAAAAACAAGAACACCAGGAAATTTGAAGGCAAGTGGATGGAACTAGGAGAAAAAAAAAAAAGCATCCTGAGTGAAGTAACACAGACCGAGAAAGACAAACATGATATATACTCACTTATAAGTGGATATTAGCTGTAAAATAAAATATAACTATGCTACAATCCACAGACCAAGAGAGATTGGTAACAAGGAGGAATCATAAGGGGATTCCCAGACCTCCTTGGGAAAGGAAAATAGAAGGGATTTTGGGAGTGGTTGAGGTCAGGTGGGGATGGTAACATGAACAATTTGGTTCGGATGGGGCAGAGGAGGAGAGTACTGAAAGAGACTACTGGAAAAGGGTGGGGGCCTTTCAGGGTCAGGTAAAAATCTGGCACAAGGGAATCTCCCAGGAATCTACAAGGATGACTCCAACTAAGGCTCACAGCAATAGCATATAAGCAGCCTGAATCGGCCATCTCCTATTGACCATATTGTTGCCTAGCCCAATTGGCATCAGAGAGGCCTCATCCAGCAATGGATGGAAACAGATGCATACCCACCACCAAATATTAGGTGGAGTTGGGGGAATCCTGCAGAAGAGGGGGTTAGAAGGGTCATCAGAGCCAGAGGGGTCAAGGACAACATAAGAAAACTCACAGAATCAACTAACCTGGGCTCATATTGGCTCACAGAGACTGAACCAAGAACCAGGGAGCCTGTATGGGACTGACCTAAACACTGTACATACATGTTACAGTTGTGTAGCTTGGTCCTCTTGTGGGACTCTGAATAGCAGGAACAAGGGCTGTCTCCAACTCTTTTGCTGGCTTTTGGGACCCTACTCCTCATACTGGATCACCTTGCCCAGTCTTTATACATGGAGAAGTGCTTAGTACTACTTCAATTTGATATGCCATGTTTTACAGATATTTGTGGGAGACCTGCCCTTTCCTAAACAGAAATAGTGTAGGAGTGGATGGGGAGTGGGTGGGAATAGAGAGGAGGTAGGTGGCAGAAACTGAGAGGAGTGGAGGGGAAAGTGCACCTGGGATATAAAACAAACAAACAAACAAACAAACAAACAAACAAATAGATGTATTTAAAAATGATTTAAAGCAGAGATGTGAATCAACCATTATTACAAAAACATTTTCATTAAAACATTGATTTCTAATATATATGATATTTTTATATTTCATTCTATAACATAATTAAAATGTCTGTTCTTGTATTAGTTTGTTTTCTTCTCCAAAGTACAAAAATCTTATTGACACTGAGTAACATATGATATATCTTGCTATAACTGTCTTTTAAGCAGAGTCCAGTGATAGGCATTTAGTTTGATCTCATCTTTGGTACCTGCACTAGGCAAGGTCTCCTAGAGAAACAGAATGAATGGAATGTGCATATTGTATAAAATAGGATGTATTACAATTACTTTTACATAGAAACTGGATAATTGAACAACAGCTCTCTGCATGCTGGGGAGCCTGGTAACTGTTCTCTCCTCAAAACTGAATATCTCAGCAATGCCATTCTGGAACAGAAAGCAAGGAAGGTCCTTGGAAAACCAATAATATTCGTTTCACATGAAAGCTAAATAAGCTGGGGCCTAATGTCAGTGTTGATGTCAGATCTGATAGACACACTAGCTCAGAAAGAAGGAGAAGCAGGCAGGGAACATTGTTATCTTCTTGAACAATTGTATCCAGTTTACCAGTCTAACAGGGGGCCTCCACTTCCTCTCAGCAGACCTCTCTGGAAATGTCCTCAAATACACACCCAGAAATATCTTCTACATAATTATAAATCCCAACCTGCTAGCAGTCAGGACAAAGAAGTGAAAACTCTCAAAAAATGTATAGACAGATATATACCCTAGTAAAAGTGCTCCCATTTATTGACAGAATGTTTTTTGCTTTGAAGTTAATAGCAATGAAATAATCTAGAGAAAAAATCAGGATAAATATTTGATACTGTACACACACACACACACACACACATATATATATATATATATATATATATATACTCTTTAAATATTTTGGCATTTTTTTAATTCAAACTTGGATGCATCACTTCAGCACATAATGACTGTCACTATGATATATTGTCCACATAGCTAGGAGGGTTGTCAGCAGTATTCACCCATACCCATAGTATATATTATTAATTCATTAGTAGCTATATAATATTATTTAAATTGATTAATTAATCAATTACTACAATAGTTCTGACAAGTGTAAGTTAAAAGGCAATTTGCTGAACATGTGCGACTTGTTATATTAATGACTGGGCCTCTATTAATGCAATAGGCTTCAATAGTGGGAATAGCACTTGTGTTTATTTATTTGAGCAAAAAGCTGTGGTTATGTTGAGAAAGATTCACTCATCACCCTCAAACCTGAAGCTTTGCATTTGTTTTCCACTTAGTCTTCAAACACAGCGTGTCCCTTGCAAACATCATCATTTTTTATTCAGAACAAACTTCCCTAGTTTTATTCATCCTGTTAGAAGCATTGTACTTTTCCTATCCATCAAATACAGCATGTCTGGTAATTTTGAAATGTCTTTTGTCTCCATTGCATATAACTAATTGCCTTACACTTTGAGCACATCTTTTAACCGTGTTTCTTTTGACAACAACCTAACTGGATGCAGAGAAATCGGGTGTACAGATTTGGAGTCGATGAGTCACATCTACAGAAATGGCTTCATTATTATTCAGAAGCAGATTCTCCTCATCAGCTTCCTTTACAGTATTCACTCATATTTACTCTGTTCCAAGACTTGCAACAATATGTTCAGTCTCCCCTATTTTAATTCTACAAATCTTGTAGAGTGGTGTAATTGTTTCACAAGCAGGGGACATGCTTCCTGGAAGGTGTAGAGACATGTTTGATGTCTTAAACTGAGGCTTTCCTGGCCACTTATAAAAATGAAAAACCACAACATTGCCTATGGGCTATATTCCTTCTTTTAAAAGAAATGTTTTTTTTTTTTTTCAATAACGTGTATATTGTTTGTCTCTGTGTGGGTATTTGCTCATGTGAGTACTAACGCATGTGAGTGCTAATGCATACAGAATCCAGAAGAGAAGGTATTTATCTCTTAAAGATGGAGACATTGGTGGTTGTGAAACAGCTTATGTGGGTGCTAAGGACAGAAACTGGGTACCTTGGAATTCTTTTAACCATCAAACCATCTCTCCAGTCCCTATATTATTTCTTGATGTTTTTTTCCTGAGTTTGCATACCTCAATTCTTTGATAATATAATACATTTGATTGATTATTTGATATTTTCAGATAAGATATTTTGATCACATTTACCTCTAACTTCTCCCAGACCCATTACCCCTGCTTTGAGTTTATTTTCTTTTATTTGTTTCAGAAGAGAATGTTTTAGAACAGTTGTTCTACTCCTCTGGCTAAGAGAATCTTTCTATCTTCTCCTCTGCTATGTCCCCTGAGCCATAGTTATCAGAGCACTAATTGTAAATGTATTGACTGGGCATGGTCACTATAACTTCAGTTGTTCTCTGTTTTGACCAGTTGTGGCTTTCGGTAATAGTCTCCATCTTTGATGATGGGTATGAGCTATACTTTTCTGTGGATATTGTGAAAAAATATTTAGAATGCAATTAGAAATTAAGTTGGCTTATGGAAATGGTAATTGTAGATTCTCTTCCAGGCCATGGAAACATTTCTTTTTGAAATACTTTTATCATCATAGACAAATCCCCAGTAGGCATCAAGAATGCCTACTTTACAACTTTGTAGTATTGTAGATTATTAAAGATAGTTTTAAACAATATTATCCTAGGAATTAATATTATTAGTTTACATTATTAGTTAATTCTTACAAACTCACATTCTAGGTGAGATAATGTTTATTGATGAAACAATTTTCAAGGGACTCTAGAATCATATATATATCTTTGTCTAGTAATCCCAGTGATGGCTTTTAAATCAAGGAAGGTTTTCTCCCCTTTATCTTTCTTTTCTTACAAGAATAAGCCACTTTGCTCATTTATATGCCTCAAATAACATGCAGGCTGGTATCTCAGTGTTTGATCATCTCTCTTTTCCAGAGCTTATTTTCCTTATTGTCTGTCATTAATTACTTTGTAGCCTTTCAGGGAAACGTTTAATGAAGTTTGTAATTTTTGTTAAATTTGACTACTACCTTTTCTGTTCTGGTATATTTATTGCAAGCTAAATATTATACAGAGATTTACTTAAATATCTGTAAGCTACAAACTTAGCAGAATAGTTTACAACCTGGACTTTGCCTTGACTTTGTCTTTGAATAGATCCTGAAGGTCATAAAGAGATAAGGGAACTGAGCTTCTGGAGCCTTTCCTGGGTGTGTGCCCTCCTTTGCAAATCTACCTGGCTTTCTAGATTGCCAGGAAAATGTTGGAGACTTTCAAACTATTCTTGAAGACATCACATTCATTAACATTTCTTTCCAAGCTGTTTGGACAGTCAACTGTTAGTTCCAAGTGTTAGAGGTCATGCCAAGAGGTCATGATCAACTCTCTGTAAAAGTTTTTAACAAAGAGTCTGAGTAGCTGCCCCAATACTGGGACAACTCATTCTTAGGCAACGTAAAAGCTCTACTTTGTACTGATCCTCCAGAGAACTGCCCTATGGGTCAAAACCACTAGCCATAATCTCCTGCAAATGAGAAACTGCTCACTGGAGTCTGCTCCTCTGGGAGAAGTACCTGTGCCTACACTGTGAGATGTTATCATTGTAAACATTACAGGGTTGGGGCTAAGATTGGGAGTAGCCGAAACATTCATTTCTTCATTTCTGAGACTGAGAAGTTTTCTTTTTACTTAAACACTGTTTTCATGACTACATAAGATTTCTGTTTTGACTTCTAAAAAGCTGATTTTGTCACTTTTAATGATTTTTTTAATTGAATAAGGAAAGTTAATTTTTTTCTTTCTTTATTCAGACATTTTCATGTACTGTACTAGAAAGATTTATGGTGATGTTATAATGTGACAGAAATCAGTCAGTATTCAAGGATAAAAGGAATAGAGGTAAATTAAGCATGTATGAAAAGTCCTGAAACATCGGGACCTTTGCCTGTGCCCTTACGTTATTGTACTTAGATTTTTAGGCTGTATTTGAGGTTCTACTCAGGTATTTTAGAAAATATAGGCAAGTACTTTGAGATTTATGTTCCCTGATTCAATATTTGTATTCACCCGAGCAATGACGAACTTAATTATTTAAAGCATATCTGTTGAATAATTTCCATAAATGTCATGGACTATAGCTGGTTTGAGAAGGAACTTAGAGAAGAAGGTGTGTAAATGACATATATAAAATTCAAAAGTATAGAGTCATGATGAAGCAAACTAATGTAGTGACATGAAGTCAAAGGAGCCTGGGGACATGGGAAGAATGTTTATGGATTGTGATCTTCAATCATTTCAACCAGTGTGGAGGGAGGAAAACACAGTAAGGAGAGGAAGGAAGAAGAGAGCTAGAATTCTGTGGCCACTTTTGCATTCAAAGAGATTAACCATATTGAGCAATAAGTGAATTTGGAGCAGAAAAAGAAAAAAAAGGTGAATTGATTTTTCAGGTCTTTGGAAATTAAGTAGTTCATTGAACATACATCAATGATATCTAAAGATAACTGGAGACACATTTCACTATAATATGAGAACTAGGAACTGGCAACAGAGATTTGCAATAGAAGGATGGAGATGGCATGCACGTTAAATTCAGAATGAGAGAAAATTTTATGTGATAAAGAAAATGCTCTGATATAGCAGTAAGAATGGAGGGAAGATTTGTGTTCTCATATTAAAACCAGAGTTGTTGTATACTTAAAAAGTGACTGTTACCTGAAGAAGTTCTTAGCCTTTTTACATAGACCATCCACAGAAACTTTAATTTTCAATATTTCCACCTGGAAAGAAAATGAGGCAATAAAATTTGGAGATATAATTGTCAAACATGTTTGGCCATCAGTACTGTATTTAAAAAATTACCCCTAAGTAGTATCATTCCTAACTTCAAATTTTCTAATAACAGATTTCATAATAGGTTCCAAATACATAATAGTCCATATTTTGTGAAATAATATTGCTTCCTATTGAAATAAGAACTAGCCTTTATTTTTCAATTGATACTGTTATTAAACAATGAGGTTATATTGCATACATAATGTCAATAGATATGAAAACATGATTGTATTATTGGTGTTATTTTCAAGTGAAGATTGCAATACTTAGTAACTGCCAGTGTTTGAAATGAGCGCAGTTGACTCTACAATATTTAAGAAGCCTAAATGAAGAGTTAAAACCAATTTATTTTAGTATGAGTCATGTCATAGCGTGAGATAATAAGTGCTCTTTATGTACAATATTTGAGAGACAGTCTTTTAAATGCTCAGGTGCAAATATTTTAGGCTCTCAGTTCGCCTTGTTTTGTCACTGCTTAGATATGTCATTATAATTCAAAACCACAGACAATGTCTAAAGGAAATAGCATGCCTACATGTCTAATACACAGTAATATTTTAGAAATAATTTTGATTTGTTATAATTTGATATAAATTATTATCTATTTTTTCAAAGTTTAAAACAGTTTTACAGATGAGGAAACATGTAGAAGATTTAAAATCAAGCAGAAGCTTCAGGGTCCCTTTGGACCAGGTTTTCTGATCATCGATTGGAATTGTCAATCTCCATAACGGAGAACAGGTTTACTTTTTCTCACTCTGAGCCACTCAGACTTGAATCGGAATTTTCTTGTACTTTCTTCCCCTCTTGTTTGAAAGAGTAACAGAGTCAGGAGTTTGTTCTTTTATGATTCCAAAGTTAAGTAAAAAATATTTAATGGAATGACTGAATACACATGAGTTAATGAATATAACAATATTTCTCTTCTGGCAGACTAATAGCAAAAGAGGCAAAGAAACAAAAGTAACAGAAAACAATCAAAAGCCTCGAACTCACATAGACACTCCTGTCTATGCCTCCCTAGTGCTGGGATTGAAGGCATGTCCTACCACCATCTGGTTCACAATTAATAGTTTTTTTTTTAATTGACATTTAGGTAAATTTTAATTCTAATTATCTTCTATATAAACAAAATCTAATGTACATTCTAAACAATGTAGTAATATACCTTTTAATGATAAATACCTGATAATATATTAAATACACATATGCACAGAATATCAGTAAAATTAGTTTTTAGGTAATTTAAATAGTATACAAATATAGTGTTTAAAGTAGTCAAAACAATATAAGTTTATATGAGTTTGACTTTACCAGTAAGGCTAAACACATAGAAATGAAATACATTAGATCATAATGGATGCCTTGAGCAGTCTTGATTCAGGGGGAGGGGCTTGGACCTGCCTCAACTAAATGCACCAGGCTTTTCTGACTACCCAAAGGAGGCCTTACCCTTTTGGAGGAGGGAATGGGGGGTGTATCAGGAAGGGGGAAGGCTAGGGTGAGCAAGAGGAGCAATGATAGGGGGACCTGTGATTTTTATGTAGTTTGGTATGTTATTTTTTAATTATTTTCCTCTGTTCCTGTGAATTCAAGGGAAAAATCCAATATTATCATATTCTAATATATTTTTCTTCTCATTATAAGTTACATAATGATCTAATATATTTCACAATTAATAGTTTTAAAGAACAATCATTTGCTTAATTCCACAGCTGTTTCAATGGCTCACAAAGTACTGGTTGTTCTAGGCCAGAATAAATGCAGTACCTTGTTAATTCCACTTTTATAAACAGAGAATTAAAACACTATGGATTTAGAACCATGGTGATGATTTATCTTAAATGTTCTGATTTAACATATCTGTGTATAACATATCAGTAACCCTGATAATATAAAAAAGGTTTATTTTCATTAATAATACTATTCTAAGGTTTTCACAATATAGTGTTCCATATCACATATTTCATTGTGCTCTACTTCAAACTATAGACTCCTCAATTGAGAATATGCTTAAAACAGCACTTGACATTATAGTATGAGGGTTACAAAGGAGGTTGCAATTCATCACAATAGCTACCGATCTCAGACTTCTTTATTTGCTTTGTGACACTGAGCAGTTCACTTATTTATGACTTATTGTCTCTTTCTTTAAATAGAAGAAACACATGCTAACATATAAATGGCCAGTAATTAAAATAATTAGGAACTTAATGTATGTGAGCTTTCAGCACATTAGCATAAAATATAATTTACTTTTATTTTTGGTTGTTTGTTTACTTCAACCCAAATATCATATGAGGAAAAATGATCTGGAGCCACCAAAATAGATTCAAGTCAAATTGTTAGGTTAATATAATTTTAGTGTGCTTTTCATTACACAAATAAAGTACATCAAAAATCAAATGTGAATTGGAAATCCATTCTGAATGACCTTCCATTGGTAGAGGTTGGCCAAGGAACTGCTGGAATTTTATCCTTAGTCACGAACGATACAAGCATTTCTGTTTACCTTGAAAGAACATTCCATTTTCATTCACAGGCACACCCTTATTTGTTCTGAGTTTCTTTTGCCATCCAGGGTCAATGACAGAATATGCACCTGATTCTCTTGAGGTAAATAAATCTCTTTTGCAGGACTACTTCCTTGGATGTCAAAATATAGTAAGGTGAATGTTATTGTAAGACCAGCTTTCATGATCACTTTAAATATATATATGAACTAAGATGTTATAATGAAACTTAGTAGTAAAGACATGAGCTTTAACTTTAGAAAACATTCACTGAGACCTGAAGCTTATGGATAGCATTAGTATAATAAAACCTGTACTTTAAAAACTTTCAAAATATCATTTATATAAGTACAAATATTTTCTTAAGAAGAGTCTTAAATTTTTGTTGTTGAATGGCTTTCTCATACTTGTGGTGAGCACTGTCTGATCACTTCATCATGAACAATATATAAGACAGGACCTGGTTTTCAGAATCTAAAGTCAATAGTCTACTGCTTTCAAGGTTAAAAACTTGCAGCATACTGAAGTTGATTTCTGTTTCATAATTTTGATGATGCTACTTTCCTAAGTCAAATGATTTTGTATTAAAGGCGCTATTGAATTGTGTCAATCATTTCTTAATCCCATCAGATATAACCTAGCTAAATGACATTTTTAATGAGAACATTTGAACTGTCTTCTCAAACTAAAATCTAATTAAATTCAGTCCATTTATATATGCAGTAAGGAGGATACAGTGTCTTTATCCACCCATCTCTATTTCCTGAAGAACAATCACTGCTTTATGTCACATCCTTTTTCTACACTTATCAAAAATTATACTGGTGTTATGTAACTAACTTTCATCCTAAATAGTGCTATACAATGTATTGTCTCAGATTTTTCTTATTTAATCCATTATTTCACTAATCGTATACAGGTTGCTATCTATATTAAGAAGATATATGAAAACATTATTTACTGCTTTTTTTAATGGTTCGATCCATTTTTTTTACATAATTGTTGCTTTCTAAGATGTTATCACAGATCCTCTTGGTTAAAGAAGATAGCAATAAGATCGTGTGTGTATTTCCTTTGAAGTAAAAATTTGGTATTTAAAAATTTGATGCTTGGAATTCTCACTTAGCCACAATTCCTTTATTCCAGAAAGCTTTATGTGGCCAGACCTTTGCTGACTCAGTCCTTCTTGGTGTATTAAGCACCAGTGATTTTTAATTTAGAAGTATGACACACATTTACCAAGAAATGATAAGAAAAAAGAAAACATTTTGAGTTCATCCTTAATTGGTATCGCTTCTGAAACAATTGAATAGAAATGTGATTTATTACAGACAATTAAAATTTCTCATTTTAGATTTAGTTACATTTTTCAGTGGCGAGAATAATAAATATTTGGTTTTACTAAAAGATATTTAATGTTACTCACATTGCATAATTTAATAACTATTACATAGAATTCTTAATACCATTTTCTCTTAATTATGTATATGATTATTTAATGTTTTAATAGGATTTAGAATGTTGGTTCAGCATGATTCATTTAATCATGCAGAATTAGTCATGTCAAAGTTCAATCAAAGACCTTCAGTATTTCTTAAAATTGTTTCTACATAAGTAAAATTTGGAAGAGTGTGTTAAAATTTTTAAATATCAGTAAAACTTGTTTTAGATATCTTCATTTCATTGGGTTATTATTATGATTGTCATTTGGACTTTTGATGAGCCACCTAGGTTTATATTTTAGTGAATATTGTTCGTGCATCCATAACTATGCTGATTCTTCCTTCCCTTGGTGTGATTTAGCCAATCTTTGATGAATTGTGTGCATATGTTTCACTATTCTAAACAATATTCCTGGTGAGAAAACAGCATGAATGTATTAATGATTAGAAAATGTTCATTTTGTATTATATTGATGTTAACTAATGAGGACTCTCTAATCATGATATCAGGAAAACTAGTTTGAAAGGATAGTCAAAGGTGTTTTGTATGTTTCCCCTTTGGGTGCCAAGTTATGCTTAGAAATCTTTTTTTGTGGGTTATATTTGTGAAATTCGGTGCCTGTGTTTGTTCTTTTATAACCCATAGTTACAGAAACTATGGCAATCCATTGTCCTTGTTTTAAAAATAATGCAGCATACCATGTACAGTTTTTGAATTATTGTAGAGTTGTAGCAACAAATAAAGTTCTATCCTTGTGTGAACTCCCTATAGCACACTACATCAGGGGGAAAGAAGGTGGGCTAAAAACAAAAAAAAGTCACTACATACGAAACAGAGATAAACACGGGGAAAGAAGCGTCATCAACATGTTAGATCAAAACTGATACAAGGAAAACAGGACCTGGGACATAGCCGATGGCATTGAAGGCCACTTAAAACTTCTAGATTAGTATGGATGAGGTGGGGACATACTTGACTGCTTCGTGAACGTATGTAGTATTAGTTCATTTCTTTTCTTACTGGATAGATGTTAGACCATCAGTGCAGAGAAACACAGGGCCACTTGATTGAAAAAATATTTTGAATCCAGGTAATAAGAGCAATGTCTTCGGACCACTCTAGCCCTAGCAGTGACTTTATGACATGGAGACATTGTAGATTCGTCTTTAATATGCATTTTAAAGTATATACCTATTCACTGAGTGGGTACTACTGAAAGAGACTGGCAAAGCTGGTTGAAAAGTTTGGGTCTGAAAATAGTTTTAAAATACTGAGAAAAATATAACAGATTTTGCTGAAGGCAGAGGAATAATAATCATTGTGTACACGAAGAAATATGGTGCTAAATATCAGATTAGATATCTAAGTGATGACAGCAATTAGAATTTTATACAAGAAATAAATATGAACTTGATGTATTAACCCATAGGTTATTGTCCTTTATAACCTAGTTGTGTGCTAACTATTAGTCGTAATTTATCAAACCAATGAGTCCTTTATCTTAAAGCCTGGATTCTGTAGTAATTACCTTTTAATATCCTGTATCCAAAAATCCATATAGCTTCTACCTTCCCATTTTGTCCTTCATCTCTTTATAAATAAAAGATACAACTTTCACCCTTTGTTCTTCTCCTTACTTCAATTCCCAATCCTCCCTCATTCCCTTTTCCTTATATGTTAAACTATTTTTAGTATTACTTTTTATTGTTTTTGCAGTGGTATATGTATTCATTTTAGACTTTATATATTCTATCCTCTGTTATGGAAATGTACAATTTACCAAACAACTTAAGATTATGTTTGCATTTATAATTTAGTTATTCTTGAGATAAAAATGATACCAACCTTTGTTCAGAGCAATTCCTCAAAAAATGGATTTACATTTCCTTTTACTCTTTGTTCTCAAGATTAGTTGGAGATGGAGGCACCAAGGTAAGATTCTGCAACTTGGTTTAACAGAGAACTAATAGTAACCTGCACTTGTTAAGAGTAAGTTTATTTTATTGCTTTTCTGTAGCAGAATATCTCAGACTGGGTATTTCACAGAGATGAAATGTTTGTTTTCATCCGTTGGTGCATGGTGAACACTTAATGCTGTTTCTACACATGACAGGAAATGGGAAGTGAAGTGGGCACAGAGGGAAGAGGTGAACCGCAGGAGACCTCCATGCTCTACAGATAATCTTCCTTGTAACTGATCCAGTTCCTGAGACTCCAACAAGGTTCACCTGAATCCTTCTTAAGGATTTATTCACCTGTTAAAAATCCCACCATCTCTCAATGCTGTTGCACCACTGGGGACTAAATGTCTGCATGATTTTCAGAGAAAGAGAGAGAACACACACACACACACACACACACACACACACACACACACACACACAGTGAAAAAATCACTCAAGGACCATGTCCCTGTAGATTTCCAATACATGGGGTAGCAAATCTTGAACTGATTTATAATATCATAATATTTACAAACCATCTGGCAGATGCAAAGTGGTTTAAAGGTATTTTATTTTAGATAGTAATAGATTATACCAAGCTTTCTTATAGTTTCACATTTTGTTCTCTCCCTCTTTTTAAGATACTTGTTTCTTAGAAGGCAAAAGTTTAGATAGAAAATAAATAAATAGACCAATAATAGATAGATGGATAAATTGATAGATAGATAGATGACAGATAGACAGGTAGACAAAAATATAAAATAATAGTGAGAAAATATAGAGAGATAAGTCTTCCAAGAAAAACTTTCAGACCATGAGATAAAGAAAATCCCACTCAGTCACCAGGAATGCAAAAACAGGTATAATTTTCTTATCATGTTCTTTTGTTCTATTCCTTCACTTTACTGCTCATGTTATTCATAAATATATTTATTGATCCCTTGTCTCTGTCTGTAAAATGTTTTTCTCAGTCAGTGCTTAACAGACACTTATCACAGCATCATGCAAATTGTTAATACTCAATAAATATAAAATTAACAGATCAATATTGTCATTATTCTCTTGTTATCATTTAGTGCACCCAACAAGTAAGGTTTTGTTTCAACTTTCAGTCCCTGATGTTACAGAGTACTTAGTTTGATTGACAGATAAATGTCACAATGTGGGGAATTAAATAGACTTTCTGTTAATTAAGTTAGCTTAGTAACCCATTGCTACAAACTTATTTGAAGGTTAAATTAAAAATAGCCCAATTGCCAGTTAAAAATCTTTCTTCAAAACCCCATCATCATTTCCCTTATATGTAATGCAAAGTCAACTATTGTCTGCCCAATATTATGAGTTTTTATACTCATTTATTGAGCCAATCATCTTACTAACCATCATTTGTTTTTAAAACCTTTATATTTATATTCCTGTAGCTCTTGTGATCATGAAAATCTTTGTTCATTTATTTATCAGTAAATTCTTATTGCATATGAGTAGCAGATTCTCTCTCTCTCTCTATCTGTGTGTGTGTTTCTTTCTTTCCTCATACATATATTTCTTATTGTCTATTCATCAATATGTGTCTCTCCATATCACCTATTATATATATAATTATAATTACTACAGTCTTGTGGAATTAGGAAAAAAATCCCTTATCTGAACATGTTTTAAGAGTTTTACAGTTGCACAGTGATCCAAAACTTGATGATATGATCAGCTTTGATTATAGATTTGTCACCACTACTTTATAACTGAAATTTTCCTTTACAGTTTTCACAGTTTACAATTAATGAAATATTAATAATATCTCCATCTTGTGATTATGGCATATAGTTTGAGCATCTAGGGAACAAAGGCTTTCCCAGGCATATGTCATGCAATAACTAAATGACTTATGCTGAAGAACATGGATGGGTACTAGGATATTAGACAAATATGTAGACCATCATATGTAACACAATAAGACTTATTTTGTAGTGTTATCACAAAAGGAAGCATCCAGTACTGAGTGAGGAATTCATTAGAGATCAGACAATGGAACAAAAGCTGTAGACAGGTTTAACTGGTGGGGTAATATAGAAGTATTGTCTATGAAAATGAAGTACATAGAATGTCGAGTGTCAGGACTAGACTTTTTTTAGATTTAATAAAACCCTAAAATGAGCTTGCCTGTAAGGAAGTGAAGTATGGTAACGAGAGGACAAGGAAATCAAAGCAGAACTTGAAAATTATGTAGAACCTAATAAGATGTGATTTGGGGTGTGTGTGTGTGTGTGTGTGTGTGTGTGTGTGTGTGAGAGAGAGAGAGAGAGAGACAGAGAGAGAGACAGAGAGAGAGACAGAGAGAGAGACAGAGAGACAGAGAGACAGAGACAGAGAGAGACAGAGAGACAAAGAGAGACAGAGACAGAGAGAGACAGAGAGAGACAGAGAGACAGAGAGAGAGAGAGACAGAGACAGAGAGACAGAGAGAATAAACAACTAGAGAGTTTAAAGAATGGGAATCATCATACCTGAGAAAACCATTAATCAGCCTGCTAGTTTCCAAGTAGTGGAGCATGGGAAATTTCTAGTATGATGTATTATACTTCATCATTTCAGCTGCTAAGAAAACAATGTAATCAGTTGATTCAAGAAGTAGATTACTCATAGTATATTAACTAGTATGAGCTGGGTTTCTTTTTGTGAAACATCTTTTCATAACTTAGGAGCAAAGCAGATGTGGCCTATGTACTCATTGACTATTGGTCTGTATCAATGATAAGGAAGACTAAACTTAGAAAGTATCTAATTTTACAAATTAGATGCTAGAAAACCCATCCAGCATCTCTTTCATGGAGAGACATTGACTGAAACTTGCAATGATTTTTCTCTGAGAGGATACCTGTAGACATTCTTTCAGTCTCTAAATTCTCTAAATCTGGGTGAATTTCTGTGAATGTCAGGCTTGAATTTAGAAATTCATTGAAATTCCCTTTTCACAACCAAGAAAACACTTGAGCATAAATGTTAATTAAAAGTAGAAAGTAAGCAGTGAAAAATTTACAAAACTATATTTCTTTTGTCGTGGGGAAATTAAAATTAAGATTTTTGAATAACAGCAGATGACATGATTGAGGAATAAGGATTGGCACCTTTGACACGAAGCAGAAAAAATTTATCAAACAGTGGCAAGACAATAATTCAGAAACAGAGGAATATAAATGAATTTTGTAGATTTCAATTTTAATATACTAACACACATTGGATAACATAGGATGAAATACTGTGTAGATTTGAGCAACTTCATCCTGGTTCCTAAGGGTTGTGAACTTGGAAGAAAGCCTGTTTTTATGAATATGACTGTTAGAAACTAGAAGTAATCACAACATATAATGCATTAGGTAGATTTGGCACAGATTTTAAGATAATAGATTTGAGATTTCTTTGTATTATTTTTAATTATACACCTTGTGGACACTTATGTGTGAGTATGTGCAAGAGATTGTGGGTGCTCAAGGATACTTAGGACATTGGATTTCACTTGAATCTGGAGTTATAGACTGCTGTAAGCTGCCCGATGAAGGCATGCAAACATAAGTATGGAAGGGCAGTATGCACTTGTTGCCTGTAAAGTATATGTTCAGAGACAGATTTGCATCAAATGAACATAAGGAAATATTAAAACTAAGAAATGAAGTGTATTTTGGGGTTTTTTGGTTACAACGTCTCAGTATCTTTCCTATGGTGAACTTGAATTGATGAAGGAAATGATCAGATCTATGTAAACAAAATTGTTCATTCGTACCATCAAAATGAAGACACTTTAGAAGTGGAATGAAAAAAGCACTTAATAATTATCTTGAAATATATTTAAAAACTTTCTCTGCACACACAGGGATTCTTGTTAACTCTAGTTTATGAAGTGGAAGTTCTCATTATGTACTGATTACAGAAGTCAATGTGGATGTTGGATAAAAAATTGTGTTTTTTTTTCAGATGCTAGAGGAAGATATAATTAGAGAAGTAATCAGAGAATTGCTATTCTATAAACTATGAGAATTATAATAATGACATAAGATAAAGCAGTTATTAAAAAGACTTAAGCAAGGGTCCTGTATGCTACATTTTAGAAAAAGACAGTACTCTGGGAAAAAGAGAACTTGCTGTGCTTCACTGGTCTATCATGGTCTATCAAATTATCTTACACATAATATGTACTTATCAATAACTTTTCTAGGAAAGATTTTATTCAAACATCGTTGGCTGTAGAAAAAATATTTAGTCCGTGAAAAGACATAAAATGTGTGAAATATCAGTAAAATCCTGTTTTAGCTTAGAGCTACACTATTGTCAAGGTTAGTTAAATATGCATTAGGTTCTGGGCGAAAAAGAATGGTCAGTCATTAGGCAGTGTCATGAGCTGTATTTGTACAACACCAGTGATGCTAAACCAAGTGAGATGACTTGATTGATGGTTCAGAAAACAAACAAAAAGCATATGCTATGAGAGGTCTAATTTGTATCTCTGGTATTTTAGGATGTATTTATGTATGATAAAACACAAAATTACTTATTTAGATGGGTTTGGATTCATGTACACCTGTCCGACACTATTCAAAATTGAATACAGAACAATTCCATCACCAAGGAAATTTCCCCCAACTTTCATTCCAAACAATTCCCAATCCCTCTCTGTAGGCACCACCAAGTCTCCACATGAGACTCTTTCTGGTTTATGTTACATTGGATTATATTGCTTATTTGTGAATTTCATATAAATAATAAAATATGAGTATATACATTTAAAGTCTGATTTATTTTTCCAATTCATTATATGTTTGAATGTATAACAGAGTTTGTTTTTTCTTTTCTTTAAAAAAAAATACTTCCTTTATAAGTCCAAAGAAGCATATTATCCTTAAATTGCATTTTTTTAGTATATCATTCATATTGTTAAATTTTCTTCTATATTTACATGGATGACTAAATAAATATTCTTCTTTTCAATATTGTTGAGGAACTTAAGTAAATTGATTACTAAATATAAAATCTGTCTTTAATTACTGAGCTCTCTCCACTAGTAGTGGTGGCGGTATCTATTTCTGTGCTTCTGGATATAATTGGTTAATTTGGGGAGGGGAAGTTTTTCATCCTTAATACTGAAAAGGTGTATAGATTTTTTAAATCAAAATACTGATTTGTGTGTGTGTGTTTGTGTGTGTGTGTATGTGTGCTTCCACTCGCTTTAACATTCATATGAG
This sequence comes from Peromyscus attwateri, assembly GCA_902168425.1. Lineage (NCBI taxonomy): Eukaryota > Metazoa > Chordata > Mammalia > Rodentia > Cricetidae > Peromyscus > Peromyscus attwateri. The sequence goes on along the minus strand of CABHPP010070233.1, from coordinate 20,555 downwards.
AAAAGTCACTTGATTCAAGAACACCCAGGCAGAACCTGAAGCATACTTTTGAATTAATCTCTTATATGGTCCTTTATTTGAGTTTAATTTGAAATAAATTCTTCAATAATAAAAATAAATAAATAAAATAAAAATAAAAAAATAAAACCCACAACCAAGGCAACTTAGAGAAGGTAGTGTTTATTTAGGCTTATGACTCAAGAGGGAGATTCCATAATGCTGGAAGAGTCACAGAAACAAGTAACTAAAACAGAAAGCTGAGAGATCACATATTCAATAGAAAAGAAGTAGAAGAGAGAAGATACTGTAGGTTAGGCATGGCTCTCAACCCTCAAACACCACCCCTAGTGACAAACTTCCTTCAGCAAGGTCACACCTCCTCATGGTTCCGTAATATCCATAGATAGTGCTACCAACTGAGACCAACTGTAATGCCTAAGCTTATGAGGGACATTTCTCATTTGAACAAAAGAATCAGCTTTGTATATTTTATGTATTTTTCAAGTCCTTATGCTTGTAAAGTCACTAATTTCTTTTGTGTATTTTGTTTCCTCTGTCATTACCAACAGACTTATAAAGAAAACAATTATAATTTCCTTTCACTACATGGGGTTTTTCATTATGCTTTTGAAATCTTCAAATATGTCATAAGTCTTCGATTCTAGTTCTATTTTCATGTTAATGTCCTTTGCTGAATCAAAGGCATTCTTTCAAACTTTCAACATTTTCTCTTCCTCCAAAGTAGCAATTTCTACTCCATTGGGATCTAAATAACATGTGGAAATATTTTGCCTCTGTTTTATGCCTGGGTCTGATAGTGGTATTCCAGTCTACAACTTGTTGATCAGAAACAAACAAACAGCTTATACTTCATTGTGCTTTGCTTCATTCTTTGGAAATTTGCCAAATTGAAAATCAAAATGGGCTAAGGATATGGAAATGACTGTCTAGGATAGATTATATTGTATTTAGGACAGAGAAACTTCAACTGTGTGAAGGATGACATTCACAATAACGAAATCTCACTTTATGAAACTTTGCTAGCATGGATATAATGTGCTATGATAGAGAACAGAGAAAAGGAACTAAAAATAAACTGCTTTGTGCTGGTCTCCATGCAGCAGGTCTGCTGCATAAAACTCCCACCACTTCGTGTTTAGACAATTAGATTTAGAAAGCTTGTGAGGTGGCAAGCAAACTCCTGCTATCTATATTTGTAAGAGTCATGACAAGATGAAAGAAATACGGAGACAGCTGGAATTTTTGTGTTGGGGAGACAGGTAGCCCAGAGGCTCTGTAAAAAAAGATCAAATTTCTACCAATTATTGTTCTTAAAATGGAGTAGATATGAGTGTGGCTGAAGTAGTTTCTATTTTGGTAGTTTATGAACCTAGTGTTTATATATTCAGGCTGATTAATCCAAAGTATCTTATTATTGAAAAAATTCTAATCTTCAAAAAAAATACGAGGCTAACCTGTGAAAATATGTGTTTGTATTAGAGATACTTACCATGCATTTTGCCAAATAATTAAATGTCTATAATTTCAGGACAAAATGTTGGTAACTTGGATGCAATGTGACCAATAAACTATAATTATGTGCATCATGTACTTAGCAGAGGGCAGTAACATTTCAAACATTTTTTTAAATTTATTAAAACTTGAATTCTTGATGAGATTGCCTAATTTAGCAAATGAAAATATTGATGATGCTCCACCAAAGAATTACCAAAGTGCCTTTTGTTAAATACTCTGATCTGTGGACATTCCCCTAATACCTCAAATGTCCACACCTGAAGGACTCTGACAAATATCAGGAAGAGTAGAGAAAACATGAATACTTATTGTGCAATGCTGTTGTTTCAATAGACAACACTGTTATTAGGTTATAACATCTGGTTAAAAAACCAAAACCAAAAAATCTTTGGTAACTTTTAATAAGTTTTATTTGATAGTGTAGGCAAAGTGTTACCTTAAATTGATTTAAGAAAATTTGGGGAAAATATGACCAACAAAATGTTTCATTTTTCTGTGCTGCAGCTGAAGGGTAGGTGATCAGAAGTTGAAAGGAAAACAGAATAGTCAATGCGGTGCAAAAACACTATCATGGATTAAAATCAGAAAAGCACTGTCTGAAGACCAACAGACAAGTTGTCCTCATCTATACAAGACTTTGATGACTGTTATGGAGTAACTAATAGAATACTGATTGGATTAAAGCCATAGTACATTTCATCTCTGCTACCGTAATCCTGGCCAAAAGCTCCAGCTTAGGAGATCACATACCCTTGGAGTGAATTTGCTAAATTGATAAATGTTTATTCTGTCAAAAAATTTAAATATTTATGTTTATGCTCATATACCTGTCCTGATCTCAACCTATGTAGGATAGCTTCTTTTTGCAGTGGGGTATGGTCACATGTGCTGAGAAAAGGAGAGAGAAGTAGACATCTGTATTAACCCTGCCATACTCAGACCTCAGGAACAATGTGGAAGAAGAGGTATAAAAATATGAGAGCCAGAAGAACGAACTGACGGCCTTCTTCTGGACATGAAATGTCCCTCATACTCATATATGGTGATATTTGTATGTTAATAAAGTTTTCCTGGAGATCAGAGGTAATAGCAAACCATTGACACAAAAGTCAGGCAGTGGTAGCACATGCCCTTAATCTGATCACATGGCAGGCAGGGTCTATCTGTGTTCAAGGACATACTAAGGAACAGCAAGCATGGTGACACACACCTTTAATCCCAGTACCAACCGTAGGGACCTGGAGGTCTGTACAGACAGGCAGTGACAATGAGTGAGGTAGCTGGGCTAAGAGCCAATGAGAGGGCAGAACAGCAAGGCAATAAAAGCATGAGTAAACAGGAAGTAGCTCTCTTGGGAAGTTACTGCGGCATGGTGAGTTAAGGTTAGCTGGTGGTTCTCACTATTTCCCTGATCTCTAAGGCTTCCACCCCTATATTTGGCTCTGTGTTTCTTATTTAATAAGACCTTTTAGAAATTTGTCTACACTCATGAACTCCCAACATCTGGGATTACCTATACACTACCTTTACAAAATCAAGCCTGTAAAACTTCTGCCAGAGGTAGGGAAGTTATCTCCAGACTCCACTCCTTAGTGAGGAACTGTTGGCAGCTGGTGGGTTCTGGGGAAGGAGAAAATGCTCTTGTTTGAGAATATGGCCACTAGTAGATTTCCTATGTTCTACTTGCTGGACCCACACAGAGGCAAAATATGGGCTCAACAAATTGTATTTAGTAGAGTATAAAAATATAAATTAAAAAAAAAACCAAAAAGTTGGGAGGGAGGCACATTGAGGGTGATATGGGAGAGCTGGAAGAAGGAATAGGGAATATGATCTTGTTTTGGTGTATATATGTATAAAATAAAATGCTTAAGAGTAAAGGAGGAAAAACTACTTTTATAAAAAAATTAAAAATACTCTTTCTGGGATCTTGAGTTTTTGAACTACATCTTAGTAACAATGGCAAAAAACAATAACAATAACAACAAAATCCCATTATATTTCCTTTTTCTTCCAGATACCAAGCTAAAGCCCTGCAGCTTTCCAAGCCGTTAAGAGTTTTTCTGTATTTCCATGTATTCTGTATGGTGTTTTTAATTTTTTCTTCAGACCAAAGTATTTCTTCTAGTGTCCCCTGTAGCGTTGGCTCTGTGTATACAAACTCCTTATCTGTTCTTAATCGTGAAAATATTTTCCTTTCTATTTTCATTATGGCTGACAGTTTTGCTGGGTATAGAAGTAGGGCCAGTATCTATGGTTATTTTGAACTTGGATCAGAACTTCTGTCCAGGGCATTCTTGATTTACAAGTCTCAACTGAAAAATTAAGTTTTTCTGGTTAACCTCTCTTTAACTGTGCCTTAGTCTTTCTCTTTTGCTGCTCTCAACAGTTCCCTATTAGGTACATTTATTGTATTTTTTAATGTGTTTATTTGGTAGTATTGTGTAATGTTTCTTTTCACACCCTATTTTGTGTTCTGTATGCCTATTATACCTTAATAGGCATCACTTTCCTCAGATTAGGGGAAATTACTTCTACGGTTTTGTTAAAAATATTTTCTGAGGTTTTGTCCTCTTTCTTGTACACCTATAATTTGTGAGTTTTGTCTTTTTACAGTGCCCCAGACTTCCTGTGTGATCCATTCTTGGATTTTTATACATTTAATATTTTCCTTTATTGAGGTATCAATCCATTTTCTCAACCTCGAATTTGAGACCTGATACCTGCTTGATCCATACTGTTGGTGATACTTTCTTCTAAGATTTTTATTTGACACCCTGACTTCTTCATTTCCAGTTCTATTTCATTTTGCTTTTCTTTTTTTATTTTCATGATTTGTTTAAAAATTAATTGTGGCCAAAAATATATCCTGAAATTCTGAGTTTATAAATAACAGTCTGTCTGCTAACCATGGCACTGAAATGCCCTGGGAGAGACTCCTAAAGCCCACGCCCATCCTGAGTGTGGTCTGCTAACTGGGGCTGGACAACTTTCAAAGTGCAACAGGGTTCTGCTGAATTTATTATTATTATTAAGAAATTTCAATTCATTTTACATAGCAACAACATATGCCCCTTTCCTCCCTCCTCCTTTCCCCTCTCAAACTTTCCCCCCAAACCACCCCTCATTCCCACCTTCTCCAAGGCAAGGACTCCCATGGGGAGTCAGCAGAGTCTGGTACATCCAGTTAAGGCAGTTTCAAGCACCTCCCCTTGAAACAAGGCTGTGTAAGGTGTCACAACATAGGTACTGGGCTCTAAAAAGCCCACTCATGCACCAGGGATGGATCCTGATCCCACTTCCAGGGGCCCCTTAACAGGTCAAGCTAAACAACTGTCTCGCCTATGCAGAGGGCCTAGTCCAGTTCCATGGAGGCTCCATAGCTATTGGTCCACAGGTCATGGGTTCCCACTAGTTTGGTTTGGTTGTCTCTGTAGGTTTCCCCATCATGATCTTTTTGCCACTTGTTCATAGAATCCCTCTTCTCTCTCTTTTACTGGACTCCTGGAGCTTGGCCTGGTGCTTGGCTGTGGATCTCTGCATCTGCTTCCATCAGTCATTGGATGAGGGCTCTATGAAGACATTTAGGGTATTTACCAATCTGATTACCGGGATATGTCAGTTCTGGCACCCTCTCCACTATTGCTAGTAGTCTTAGGTGAGGTTGTCCTTGTGGATTCCTGGGAACTTCCCTAGCAGCCTGTTTCTATCTGTTTCCTTGATGTCTTCCTCTATCATGTTATCTCTTTCCTTGCTCTCCCACTCTGTCCCTGTTCTAGTTCGACTATTTAGTTCCCTTATGTTCTCATCCCCCATCTCCTACCCTCCATTGCCCCCCTCATGGAGATTGCTCATGGAGATCTCATCTATTCCCCCTTCCCAGGGCAATCCTTGCATCCTTCTTAGGTTTCTTTTTGTTAGCTAGATTTTCTGGAGCTGAGGGTTTTAGTATGGTTGTCCTTTGCTTTAGATCTAGTATCCACCTATGAGTGAGTACATACCATGTTTGTCCTGAGACTGGGTTACCTCACTCAGGATGATATTTTCTAGTTCCATTCATTTTCCTGCACATTTCATGATGTCATTGTTTTTTACTGCTGAATATTACTACATTGTGTATATGTGCCACATTTTCTGTATCCTTTCTTCAGGTGAAGGGGAATCTAGATTGTTTCCAGATTCTGGCTATTACAAATAATGCTGCTATAAACATAGTTGAGCATGTGTCCTTGTGCTATGATTGAGCATTCCTTGTGTATATGCCCAAGAGTGATATAGCTGGGTCTTGAGGTAGATTCATTTCTAATTTTCTGAGAAACCACCACACTGATTTCCAAAGTGGCTGGACAAGTTTGCATTCCCACCAACAGTGGAGGAGTGTTCCCCTTGCTCCACATCCTCTTCAACATAAGCAGTCATCAGTGTTTTTGATCATAGCCATTCTGACAGCTATAAGATGGTATCTTGCAGTAATTTTGATTTGCATTTCCTTGATGACTAAGGATGTTGAGCAATTCCTTAAATGTCTTTCGGCCATATGAGATTCTTCTGTTGAGAATTCTTTGTTCAGCTCTGTAGCCCAATTTTTAATTGGATGTTTGGTATTTTGATGTCTAGTTTCTTAAATTCTTTATATACTTTGGAGATCAGCCCTCTGTCAGATGTGGGGTTGGTGAAGATCTTTTCCCATTCTGTAGTCTGTCATTTTGTCTTATTTACTGTGTCCCTTGCCCTACAAAAGCTTCTCAGTTTCACGAGGTCCCATTTATTAATTGTTGTTCTCAGTGTCTGTGCTACTGGTGTTACAGTTAGGAAGTGGTCTCCTGTGCCAAAGCATTCAAGACTACTTCCTACTTTCTCTTCTATCAAGTTCAGTTTAACTGGATTTATGTTGAGGTCTTTGATCCACTTGGATTTGAGTTTTGTGTATAGCAATAGATATGGATCTATTTGCAATCTTCTACATGTTGACATCCAGTTATGCCAGCATTATTTGTTGAAGATGCTTTCTTTTTTCCATTGTACAGCTTTGGCTTCTTTGTCAAAAATCAGGTGTTCATAGGTGTGCAGATTAATGTCAGGGTCTTCAATTCAATTCCTTTTGTCTACATGTCAGTTTTATATGGCAATACTAAGCTCTTTTTATTACTATAGCTCTATAGTAGAGCTTGGGGTCAGGGATGGTGATGCCTTCAGAAGTTGCTTTATTGTACAGGATTATTTTAGCTATCCTGGGTTATTTTGTTTTTCCAAATGAAGCTGAGTATTGTTCTTTCCAGGCATGTGAAGAATTGTGTTGGGATTTTGAAGGGGATTGCACTGAAACTGTAGATTGCTTTTGGTAAGACTGCCATTTTTACTATGTTAATCCTACCTACTCATGAGCATGAGAGATCTTTCCATTTTCTGATATTTTCTTCAATTTCTTTCTTCAGAAACTTAAAGTTCTTGTCATACAGGTCTTTCACTTGCTTAAAGTTACTCAAAGGTATTTTATATTATTAGTGGCTATTGTAAAGGGTGATGTTTTTCTGATTTCTTTCTCAGCCCATTTATCATTTGTATATAGGAAAGCTACAGACTTTTTTTATTTAATTAATCTTGTATCCTGCCACATTACTGAAGGAGTTTATCATCTCTAGGAGTTCCCTGGCAGAATTTTTGGCATTACTTATATATACTATCATGTCATCTGCAAATAAGGAATGTTTGACTTCTTCCTTTCCAATTTATATCCCATTGATCTCATTTTCTTGTCTTATTGCTCTAGCTAGGACATCGAATACTATATTAAATAAATATAGGGAGAGTGTATAGCCTTGTCTTGTTCCTGATTTTAGTGGAATCACTTTGAGTTTCTCTCCATTTAATTTGATGTTGACTGTTGGCTTGCTGTAAATTGCCTTTATTATGTTTAAGTAGGTGCAATGTATTCCTGATCTCTCCAAGACCTTTATCATGAAGGGGTGTTGGATTTTGTCAAAGACCTTTTCAGTATCTAATGAAATGATCATGTGTTTTTTTCTTTCAGTTTGTTTATATGGTGTATTACATTGACAAATTTTTGTATGTTGAACCATCCTTGCATCCCTGGAATGAAGCCTACTTGGTATTGGTGGATAATGTTTTTGATGTGTTCTTGGAATCTGTTTGTCAATATTTTATTGAGTATTTTTGCATCAATGTTCATGTGGAAGATTGGTCTGTATTTCTTTTTGCATCTTTGTGTGGTTTTCTATTAGGGTAACTGTTCCCTCATAAAAGAAGTTTGGTAATGTTCCTTCTGTTTCTATTGTGTGGAACAATTTGAAAAGTATTGGTATTAGCTCTTCTTTGAAAATCTTGTAGACTTTTATGCTGACTTTTTTTTTTTTGATAGGAGACTTTTAATGACTGTTTCTATTTCCGTAGGGGTTATTGGTCTATTTAAATTGTTTATCTGGTCTTGATTTAACTTGGTATGTGGTATATATTCAGAAAATTGTCCATTTCTTTTAGATTTTTCAATTTTGTGGAGTACAGGTTTTTGAAGTATGACCTGAATGATTTTCTGGATTTCCTCAATGTTAGTTGTTATGTCTCCCTTTTCATTTCTGATTTTGCTAATTTGGATGCTCTCTCTCTGCTTTTTGGTTAGTTGGGATAAGGCTTGTCTATCTTGTTGATTTTCTCAAAGAACCAACTCTTTGTTTCATTGATTCTTTGAATTGTTCTCTTTTATTGATTTCAGCCTTCAATTTGATTATTTCTTGCTGTCTATTCCTCCTGGGTGAGTTTGATTCTTTTTGTTCTAGTGCTTTCAGTTGTGCTGTTAAGTCACTAGTGTGAGATTTCTCCAACTTCTTTATGTGGACACTTAATGCAATGAATTTTCCTCTTAGCACTGCTTTCTTAGTGTCCTGAAAGTTTGGGAATGTTGTACATTTATTTTCATTGAATTCTAGGAAATCTTTAATTTCTTTCTTTATTTCTTCCTTGACCCATTGGTAGTTCACTTGAGCATTATTCAATTCCTGTGAGATTATAGGCATTTTGCAGTTTTTGGTGTTGTTGATATCTAACTTTAAGCCATCATGGTACAATAAAATACAGGAGGTTATTTTGCATCTATTGAGATTTGCTTTGTGACTGAGTATGTGGTCAATTTTAGAGAAGGTTCCATGGGGTGCTGAGAAGAAGGTATATTTTGTGTGTGTGTTAGGGTGGAATGTTCTGTAGATATCTATTAAGTTCTTTTGAGTCATAACTTCTGTTAGGTCCCTTTTTTCTCTATTAAGTTTCTGTCTGGCAGACCTGTCCATTTGTGAGATTGGGGTGTTGAAGTCTCCCACTACTATTACGTGGGGTTTAATGTGCTATTTAAGCTTTAGTAATGTTTCTTTTACAAATGTGGGTACCCTTGTATTTGGGGCATAAATATTCAGAATTAAGACTTCATTTTGGTGGATTTTTCCTGTGATGAATATGTAATGTCCTTCCCAATCTCTTTTAATTAATTTTAATTTTTTAGATATTAGGATAGCTATACCAGCTTGCTTCTTGAGTCCATTTGATTGGAACTTCTTTTCCCAGGCTTTTAGTCTGAGGCAGTGTCTGTCTTTGAGGGTGAGGTGTGTTTCTTATATCCAGCAGAAGGATGGATCCTGTTTTCATATCCATTATGTTAGCCTGTGTCTTTTTATAGGCAAATTGAGTCCACTGATATTAATGGATATTAATGACCAGTGATTGTTAATTCCTGTTATTTTATTTTATTTATTTTTTGGTGTTAGTGCTGTGTATTTCCCTTCGTTGGTATTTGTTGGTGTGGGATTATCTATTGTCTGTGTTTTCTTGGGTGCATCTAACTTCCTTAGGTTGGATTTTTCATTCTAGTGCTTTCTGTAGTGCTGGATTTGTGAATATGTACTGTGTAAATCTGGTTTTATCTTGAAATATTTTGTTTACTGCATCTACGGCAATTGAGAGTTTTGCTGCATATAATAGTCTGGGTTGGTATCCATGATCTCTTAGTGATGCATAATGTCTGCCCAAGACCTTCTGGTTTCAGAGTCTCCATTGAGAAGTCAGGTGTTATTCTGATATTTCTGCCTATATAAGTTACTGGCCTTTTTCCTTTGGTGCTCTTAATATTTTTTTATTTATTTTTTATGTTTAGTGGTTTGATTATCATGTGACAAGGGGACTTTTGGGGAGTCCAGTTTATTTGGTGTTCTATAATCTTCTTGTATCTTCATAGGCATTTCTTTCTAATGGTTGGGAAAGGTTTCTTCTATGACTTTGTTGAATATATTCTCTGTGCCTTTGAGCTGGTATTCTTCTCCTTCTTCTATCCCTATTATCCTTCGGTTTGGTCTTTTCATTGTTTCCCAGATTTCCTGGACATTTTGTGTTATGACTTTGCTGTCTTTAATGTTTTCTTTGACTGATGAATCTATTTCCTCTATCACATCTTCAGTGCCAGCGATTTTCTCTTCCATCTACTGCTTTCTATTGGTTATGCTTGCATCTGTGGTTCTTGTTTGTTAACTCAGATTTTCCACTTCCAGCATTCCCGCAATTTGTGTCTTCTTTATTGCCTCTATTTCAGTTTTCAAGTCTTGAACTGTTTTCTTTACCTCTTTGATTCCTTTTTCTTGGTTTTCTTGGCTTTCTTTAAGGGATTTATTGATTCCTTCCAATTTTTTGTTTGTCTTTTCCTCAATTTCTTTAAGGGAATTTTTCATTTTCTCTTTAAAGGCCTCTGCCATCTTCTTAAAGTCATTTTTAAGGTATGTTTCTTCTACTTCTTCTGTGTTAGGATTTTCAGGCCTTGCTGATGTAGAACCACTAGGCTCTGGTGGTGCCATATTGTTCTTTGTGTTGTTGAATGTATTTTTGCACTGGCATGTACTCATCTCTTCCTCCAATTGGTGCAAATGGTGTCTGTGTCTGAGGGAGCCTCTTTTGGTCCAATTGGCATTCTTGGTCAACTTGGTCCTGGCAGAGTCTGTATCTCAGGGAGCAGCTGTGATCTCAGAGGATGGGTTGGTTTGGGGGATGTGGTGGGACTTGTAGGTTACAGGGTCTGGTTGGGGAGAGTTGTAGTCCAGCCTGCCTGTAGATGTCCTGCCTGCTGGCCTACAATTGAGACTGCAATAGGTGGGGATATGGGGGTGCTGGGGGTGCCCCTGAGCCTAAAGCCTAGAGGCTGGGGTGATCAGCTCGGAGAACAAAGACTCACTTCTTGGTCCACTCAGAGCTGGTGGAGTTTGTGTCTCAGGGAGCAGCTGTGATCTCGGAGGATGGATGAGTTTTCATTTTGCTTTTCTTAAGATTTTTTTCTCTATTTATTAAGCTCAATTTCCATATCTTAAGTTATTATTATTTCATTCACCTACTTGTGTTTTTTTGTGGTTGTCATTAGGACATTTGTTCATTTCTTCTTTGAGTTCCTTAGACATATTTGTAGTTGCTGCCTTGAAGTCATTGCTTTGTGCATTAACTAAATTGCTCTTCTCAGAGAACATTCCCATGAGGGGTGCTAATTTCTAGAGGTCACATATTCCTTGGTTATTCATTTCTTTTGGGCTTCTGCAATGGACCCTAGGTATATGGAATTAGGACTTCAGTACTGTGCCTTAGTCTTGTCTTTTAAGCTGTTTGTATCCTTGTTTTCTATTACTCCAACTTGTCGTTTTTGTGGTCCAGAGGAAAGGGGCTTTGTGTTCAGTCTTAGGACTGCTCTGCGTTGGTGTGAAACCAAGTTGTCAGTAGTAGTTTCAATGTGACCGGGAAAAGCTGTAACTTCTGAGCCCAAGAGTAAACCTACTGTTGACTTAGAGGATGCCCTATGATGGTTTTCACAAATTTGTAGAGGATACACAGGGTTTTTACAGGTGTATCTGGAGGTCCAAGTTGGTCAGCCCATGGTGAAATTTCAGAGTAGCAGCCAAGAAGGAAAATCTAATCATGAGTTTTGAGTTGAGAAGAAAGTTGAAAACTCTGTAGTACTGAACACAAATGAAGATTAAAATCAGCACTGTTCAGCTTTTCAAAACATATAATATAAGATTAAAGTCATTTATATGCCCTTCTAAAAGATGTGTGTGCTTAAGGAAAAATGACTTCTGTGTTAAACAAATGTTCTGAAGTCATGGAACACCTGAGACTTTCAAATTCACGCAGCTGGGCAATTTGGGCATACGGACATTTTCCAATCAGTTTTTGTGATTCATCCATAGATTTTCACAATTTTTATTATAGCATGCTGCTATTAACACAACCAAATTTATGCATGTTGGAATTCAATTTGATTGTTGAAAGTTCCTTATCAAAAGCATGCTAAGTCTGTATTTGATAATAATGTACTTTTCCATGTCTGAAATACTATATTTAGTGGATAAGTGGAGAAGCTCTGGTCACATACATCTATTTTCCTTACCATTACCACAAAGCCACTACATGTCTGTAGATGAAATTCTAAACAGTCTTATTAAATAAGAAACACAAAGCCAAATGAAGAGGTCAGAGCACTAGCAAATAGCCTTTAGTTTACCAGTCGCTGCCATCCTTCTCCTCAGAGAGAGACCTTCTCCTGTGTGACCCGTCTTTTTATTGCCTTTCTGTTCTGCCTTGTCATTGGTTCTAAACCCAACATCATGACTTCCTCATCACTGCCTGTCTATACAGACCTCCAAGTCTCTATGGTTGGTACTTGGATTAAAGGAGTTTGTCACCATGCTGGCTGTGTCCTTGAAAACACAGAGACTTTGCCTGCCATGTGATCAGGATTAAGGGCATGTGCTACCACTGTCAGACTTCTGCTAAATGGCTTGCTATTAGCTCTGACTCCCAGGCAACTTTATTTATTAACATACAAATAAAATCACATTTTAGCACGAATAAAATATCATCATACATGTCTACCCTGTGCAAATGAGTATACTGCAACAGAGCAAAAGGCAGTTTTTGTACTGACTGGCAATTTATGGGGTTCTTTAGGGAAAGTAATGTATTGTGGGGTTTTTAATTCTTTTGACAATGCTTATTTTCTGAATGCCTCTTTCTCTTTGTTTTTACCTCATTCTCTTTACATATGGATAAAATATGTTACGTACATACCTTGATTAATCTTGATTGCCCATTTCTAAACAAATACACACTTACTTTATATAATATGCATATAATTTATATTAAAAATCTATCCGCAAACCACAGGAGACCTATCAAGGTATGTCTTCATCTTCCTTTTATATTCTCTGTTGGATTGCTTACTTGCTAGGGAGTTTGTCAGTGTTTCTCTTCCAAGTAGTTTCTTTCACTGCCAAAGTGGATTAAAACACCAGAGCCTGGATTTTATTCTCTTTATCTGTGTTGGAGTTGGTCCCTTGAGTCCAAGTGTAACAAAATGAGAATATGTATCCCTCATCCAACATTGGAAAAACTGTTGTGCTGCAGATGGCAGGGGTTTAAAGACTTAACAGACTGATTCAAAAATAATTTTTTTAATGTAGGTGGAAAACTATGGTTGCTTCTCTGCCAGTTTCGCACTCGCCGTTGAAAACTGTACTAATTTGTGCCAAGTGTTGAATATGACAATGAAAAGCCATCACACACAAGGCAACAGTTTATACTTACATCGGAAGAGAAGGGACACATCTAGGAAATTTGTCACTGAACTTAAAAGACTGGAAGACATTTATTCTACCACTTAATGAGAAATAATGGAACATATCACCGATATTTACTGAGTTCACTTATGAAAGGGTACATTTGCAGTAGTTTTTCTTGTGCTTCTGTATGAAACATGTATGAGGTCAATGCTGAGGCAAGGCAGTAACTTCATGACATTTTTTTATGATTTTAAACTATCTCATTTTAATGACACAGGAAATATCATCAATAAAACAAACTTTGGGATTTTTATACATATTTTTATAATAAGAAAAATCAGGCAAACTGAAACATATTTGCTTTGCTTTGCTCCACGTAAGGACTAAGATCTGTGGGCATGGGAGAGTATGTACAACTCATAGGTGAAGGAGTATAGCAATTCGGTTTCCTTAGAGTAATATATGCTGAGATCATAAGCTGTAAAAAAACAGTTAAGTCATTATGCTGATGAACTGCTGGAAGCTGTGTTCAGGAACTTCAGGAATTGTTGATCGTGAAAAATGCCTGGAGACAAGATTCAGTGTCTTCTTTAGCCTATTTCAGGGAACTTCTCTGCTTTTTTTGGTGAAGACCTAAGAAAGTAACTGTGGTGACAGAGTGAATTCTGAAATGTCTTCATGAAAATAGAGCTACTCTAAGTCAAAAGTGCTTATATGTTTCTTAGCTATAGACCATCCATTTTCCAAATTTTTGTTGCTTTCTTGTGGTGATATTATGTTCCCCAAAATATTGTGCACCCTAATAAACTTATCTGGGGTCAGAGAACAGAATAGCCACTAGATATAGAGGCCAGAAAATGGTGGCACACACACCTTTAATCCTATCACTTGGGAGGCAGAGATCCATCTGGATCTCTGTGAGTTTAAAGCCACACTGGAAACAGCCAGGCATGGTGACTCACACCTTTAATCCCAGGAAGTGAGCTTTTAATTCCAGGGAGTGATGGCAGATAGCAGAAAGGTATATAAGGCATGAGAACCAGGAAGGAGGCTGGTTAAGCTTTTAGGCTTTTGAGCAACAGTTCAGCTGAGATTCATTCTGAATGAGGATTTAGAGACTTCCAGTCTGAGGAAACAGGATCAGCTGAGGAACTGGAGAGGTGAGGTGTCTGTGGCTTGTTCTGCTTCTCTGATCTTCCAGCGTTGACCCCAGTACCTGGCTCCAGGTTTGTTTTTACTAATAAGAACTTTTAAGATTCCTGCTACACTTTCTGACCTTCCTGGGTATTTCAATGTTTTCGTAGAAGCATATAGTCATGAAGATGGAGGGTTTCAAGGGAAGCCCTTCAAAGTCCTAGGATGAGGTACGGAGGAGAAGGAGCAAAGGACAAAGACAGAAACTGTACCCCAGGAGACACACAGGAACAGATCCTATAGCCAAGATGGTTGTGTGTTTGTGCATGTACACAGAGGTAGAGAGAGACAAAGCTAATTTATGAGTGGTTCAGAGAAACATTTACAAATCAAATTAAAAATATTTTACCTGGATGAAATTAAAAATTTTGCTCGCCAAAATTTATTAATTTTAACTAAGAAAACTGCTAAAGGGGAAAGTAATAAAATTACAATCCTTACTTTAGAATAGAAACAAAATATAAAATCAGTAAACCAAACTTACACTAATAAAACTTAAAATTACAGAATAAGGAACAAGTCAAGCCAACATAGATAGAAAGAAAACAAAAAGTTATATAACAATAAATTAAATTTACAACAAATAGAGTTGTGTAGATAAAATTTATTAAAGGATATGAGTGAAACAAAAAGTTGGTTATTTTAAAAGACCAATTAAATTGATTAAATGAAATACTGTAACCAAGAAACAATATAAGAGACACAAAACCCCAGTATTTGAAATTGATAACTTCAGGGGGATGACTCGGTCAGTAAAGTGCTTGTCGAACAAGGATGAGAAGTTAGTTCTGGCTCCACAGTCTTCATGGGGAAAGCAAGGTGCAGTATTGTTGTGAGCACAAGTTCACAGAATGCAGAGTTCTGTCACCGGGGAGTTGAAAAAAGGGATCCTTGGGCTTTCTAGACAGCTCAATTTGGCGAGCTCTAAGTATAGCAATTGACACGGTTGAATAAATTAAAATAGAAGGATTGATCAAGACACCTAGAATGGTCTATTTTAAACATACACATATGTACACACACACACACACACACACACACACACACACATACACACAAACACATATGTACTTTTAAAATATTTGAATAAGTGTATGCACACACATACACATATTTTTATTTGACATGGGGAGGAATGTGCATTGGCGAGCACAAGGTATCACACGGCTAGAAGAGGTTGTTAGATGCTCTGGAGATGGAGTTATAGTGAGTTATTAGTCACTTAACCTGAGTCCTTGAAATTTAACACCAGTTACCTGCAATAAATATATGTGCTCTATTTGGCTGATTCATTTCTCCAGTTCCCTAGTAAAAATCTCAAACTTCCATATGCACATGTAAATATACATTCCTGCACACATGTACATACATATATGCAGATAAAAAAAACCCTCACATATGCGTCTACACACACAAATAAATGAAGCAATGTAATTGTTGGTATGTCAGTTGGTAAAAGTGAATCAGATATTTAAAACTATCCTCAGTGAAATTCTAAAGTTACTGCAATTTGTTATTAGTTGTTCTTAAGGATTTTAAGAATTTCCTAAGAATTTCCTAGTTAAACATTTTGGGGTTTTGTATTTTGGGTGAGTATTTTCATGCAAGTATATCTGTTGTCCATACTGTGGCCTGGTATCTGTGGAGGCCAGGGCTGGGCATCAGATCCCCTGAAATTGGAGTTATACATGACTATAATTCACATTTGGGTGACTGAATCTGTGGTTCTTGTAAGAGTAGCAAGTGCTTCTAACTGATGAGTCATTGCTCTGGGCTCTACAAATTCTTTTTTCACATATTTATTATGGTCAACTGTAGTAGACTATTTTAAGATGTGTTACTTTTGCTTATGTTGCATTTGTTTCACTCTGTGAAGCTGTGTTACTGTGCCTGTCTAAAACACCTGATGGTCTAAAAGAACTGAATGGTCAATAGCAAGGCAAGAGAAAGGATCGGTGGGGCTGGCAGGCAGAGAGAATATACAGAGAGAGCAACCTGGGAGGAGATAGATCTAGCAGCCAGAGAAGGAGGAGGACTCCAGGAGCCAGTCACCCAGCTACACAGCAAGCTGTGGAATAAGAATAAGATTTATAGAATTAAGAGAAAGGGAAAAGCCCAGAGGCAAAAGATAGGTAAATTTAAGGAAAGCTAGCTAGAAACTAAGCCAAGCTAAGGCTGGGCATTCATAAGAAATAATAAGCCTCCATGTGTTCTTTATTTGGGAGCTGGATGGTAGGCCCCCCAAAAGAGCCAAAAAAACCCCTCTAACAATAAATTGGCACCCCACTTTGGGCACCAATTGGTATCCTTTACTTAAATGATTGCTACCTTTTAAGCCACATCTGTCTGAATCAGCATCAGCAACTAGCAGCAGTGGTTAGGGCACATGGGCCTTAGCCAGAGGAAAATCTGTTCCCTATGGCTCCAACTCTCACAAAGCTATGAGGGAAACTTAAATAAATCTCTCTCCCTCTAAACAACTCAAGATTCAAAGGTTAAGGTGGAATTCTGCTCTTCAGAGGCTCAACAGCAAGTAGCTCACCTCTCCTTGCTTGTGTCCTCCAAAAAGCCTTCATGCTTCTCCTCGCCTCTTCTTATACACCCTTTCTCACCTGGCTCCTCCCTACCACTTCCTGTCAGCTAGTTGCTGACTCAACCTCCTGACCGCAGGTAAATTTAATTTAATCAAACACATCATGCATCATTAAGCAAATGTTCCAAAGCATGAACAAAAGTAACACACCTTGAAATAATATTCTACAACAGTCAACAGAAAAAGAATGCATTATTTAGGAATGAATTTGCCTTGGTTATGATCTCTTAAATTATTGCTTGCTCTTGTTACCGTTTCCAAGAATTAAACTTGTATTCATTCCTTCTGAACACGGAGAAAGAGTATATGTGCCTTAGCTCCACGTTTCCACATGATACACATCCATACTCTTTGTAGCAAGAACAGTCTACATTTAAAATAATACAAAATAGTATGAATTCAGTTTGTAGAGACATTTGAAGGGTCACCAGAAAGAGAATACATTTTTCTCAACTGTGACATCCCTGTGGACCACCAAGAGCAGATATAACATTAAGAGCAGAGCTGATACAAAGGACTTAAGCATAGAAGGCATCCATTCTTCCTACATAGACTGAAAAATAACCACCTTTTCCCTCAAGTCACCAGGATTTAACAGAGACGGATGAAGAACAGGGATATTCTCCTTTAAAGAGCTGATTATGTATCCTTGGGTGATGCAGATTGTCTTCTGAGAAGTTCTACCACACCAGGAAATCAATAAGTTAGCTAACTATTTTTTTTTTAAATAGTCCTCACTTCCATCTTCATGGATTTTCATCTTGTCATTTCCTGTATATTAGATAAATCTTTATTCATGGCTTGTCATCATTTTAACTTCTATAAAATACTTTATATCCTTCCAAATCGCCTTGAAGTGCTTAAGACAAATGTCAAAATCAACATAACCTAAACACTTTCCTATCAAATGTTTACATAAAACAAACAAGTAATTGGAATGTTGAGAGTCCATTTAAAAAGTATAGATACATTCTTCAAAATGATAACATTTTTCTGACTTTCTAAGCTAAAATGCAATTCACAAGATGAATTTTACATTAAGATAGATTATGCATTTAAGGATGCATGATTCTTCTGGAAAAATATATATATATATTTTAGTCTGGAACTCTTTGCCTGAAACTAATAAATGACAGCTGACTGTTCACCCCAACTTTAATGAACTGAGACGTTGTAAATTCTATAATAAAGACCACGCCACAATCTATCCTATTCTTTCTGCTTTCTGGGTAGAGATGAACATTTCCTATAGCATCTCATGTAGTTACATTTAAGTAGGCATAATTCATTTGTATCTGGTGAAGCAGAGGTGAAACAAATGGCTTCCATGTCATGCTCTGGAAACATCTCTTCAGATCCTCTGGCCCTTCCTTACCCATAAAATTTGAAAATCCTGTGTAACAAATAGCATTACTATAAAATGGCCAATTAACTGCCCTTTGGGAGAGAGCCACCCAATCAGCAATATTCTGAGACAGAAGTGATATTGTTGCCAGGTTCCAGAGCCAGAACTAAGTCCTGGGTCTCACGTTGGAAGGATTATGAGAGTAGAGAGTAGCAGAGCAACTAAGTAACATTTGAGAAGTTAAAGTAACAGCTCCTTGCAGTTGGGAGAGGACAGTCTTCCCAAAAAGGAGTGGCCAAATGACATTACACATCAAATTTTACCTTTTATAATATACATTATATTTTTACATATAAGCAGGCTAATGTGGGCCAGCTTATATGTAAGTTAAGCATCCAGTTGCCACAAATCTGCTTAAGTATTTTAAATTTGTAAGAGAATTCCATTGGCTAATGGGTCAGATAAAAGCACATGAATTAAGAAAATCCTGCTGGCAGGATAAAGAGGTCTGGGAAGACATGCCAACAAGTTGAGGTGTAAAAAAACCAAGGAGCAAAAATCACAAAGGCTGTGCTGATGGATATCTTGGAAAGTCAGGCTTCAACAACTATATGAAGTCCATTGTAAAACACGTGTAGGTCTTTTGCTTTTCTAAGGCTGTGACTCTAACAGAGTGCCTGCAGAAGGGGATTGCCCTATATTAATTTCTCTTAAGATGACTTTCATTGTGTAAAACCAAATTTGCTATGACATCAGTGTACTTCAACACATGAGACTTCCTTAAAATTTGAGAATGATTTTATCCTCCATCCAACATGCCTGGCTTGGATTTGTTGTTATTAACTGTGTCTTTTTCATCCACTTTGATCCAGTTCATATTTATAGTTTTACTGTCTTAGTTAAATGAGGATATTTTATTTCTTTCCTTATACATAAATTCCAAAAAAGGAAGGACCAAGCATGTCTAGCTCAATGAAGTATCTTCAACATTTGAATTCCTACTGTGATAAGTTGAACACAATAAGAGATCAATGTAAAAAGTTTTGCTCAATTAATTTAATAAAGTACTGTTAGTTATTATTATAATTACTGATGTTATGTCATGATTAACATGAGAAAATACGTGAACATTTTCAATATTTCATATCAAAATAATTGACATGCCATAAAGAGGTAGGTTGGGGAATAAGAAAGGAGAAATGCAGCTCTTTAATAAGACTTTCCTTTGAAACACATAAGTACACACAGACAAGACTGTTTCACCTCTTCAAAATGGGAACCACAAAATTCAACTATTACACTGTTCTGAATTAAACCTAAGTTGCTTAGAGGAAACTGTACTCTTTAATTCTCTCCTTGTTCCTAAAGGGTTTTTTAGCAAAAACAAAGAATATACCCCAGGGTCCATTGATTTTGACTGCCATGAAGTATAGTGTTATGAACTCACAGCAGAGAAACTCACAGAAGAAGAGCTGTTAAATCACAATTTTCAATGTTAAGTGTCATGAGTTAATAGAGAAGAAATATCCCTCTTTTATTTCCCTTGCACGCTATGGAGAAGGCAATTGATGTGGGCAATGTGGGCTCTGCACTGAGGAGGAAGTTAGATCAGCTTTCCCTCTACCAGCATTTCAGAATCTAAGTAACCATGACAGCATTCATTCATCCTCAAAGCCTTTAAGAGGATTTGAGCTTAGGGCTAGTGAGAACACCCAGATGTTCTTCCAGAAGTTAGCGAAGAAAGAACTATTCATAAGAGATATTATGGTTTTGGTAAAATGCAACCCATTCCATATTTATAAGGACTATTATTGCTGGATGACTTTCAAAAATTTGATTAACACTAATATTACAGAAGTGTTTGCTGACTGTCCACTTTGAAGGATGTGATGTTACCACTTCAGAAATGTATATGGTTGATGAAGAAACAAAATTATGTATGCAAGATAAAATGGGAATATGTCAAGTTTTCTTCTTGCTTATTCACCATAAGAAATATCAGTAAGAAATTATATCACACAAAAAATTGTTGATGGGTGAAATTCTAAAATTTCATCTCATATGATGTCTTTGCAGGAATTTTAAAATATTCACATTCAGGAAGTCAAATTATTACCTTACTGATATCAAGTAACTAATTAATGTCTTATTTTCAAACACTCAAAGGTGTGGTCAAATTATCTTGTGGTAAATAAACACTTTGAAGGAACACCTGAGAATTCATAGAAACACAAAGATAATGGATGTTTGTTTGTGTGTGTGTGTGTGTGTGTGTGTGTGTGTGTGTGTGTGT
>CABHPP010070232.1:0-34312 GCA_902168425.1 Peromyscus attwateri | reverse complement strand
AGGAATTCTGAAAGACCATCTTATCCTGTCTTGGCA
The DNA here is from genome assembly GCA_902168425.1 of Peromyscus attwateri. Lineage (NCBI taxonomy): Eukaryota > Metazoa > Chordata > Mammalia > Rodentia > Cricetidae > Peromyscus > Peromyscus attwateri. The sequence continues at coordinate 34,276 of CABHPP010070232.1, read as the reverse complement.
GAGTACATTGGGCGCTTTCCTTATGTCCTGCTTGTCCAGAAAGGACAGCATTGCATTCATACTGTCAGCAGTCGAGGCAAGGGCAGTTCTTTGTCCAGCAGGCCATTTTGTGTCAAGAAGACAAACTTCCAAATGGAAATGTCTTAGAAGCCCAACATTCTCTCGGGATCAAATTGGTCCTGCCAGGAGCAATTGTGTCTCACATCAACAAAATTTTAAGTTATTTAAATACTATATGCTCTAGGTCTATGAAGTGTTTGAAGATTACCTTTTTATCTGAAATATATCTATGTATACCTAGAAGACTTAACTAACATGGCTACAAATGTGACTATCATAGATGACTAATTATTAATCTATTTTTGAATTATCCATTACAATTTTAAATGAGTTATATAAACATAATACCTCAAACAAAAGTAGAAATATACACACAGTATAACAAAATCAACTTTAAGTTTGTATCAATAAACTAAAATTTATATCAATGTAAAACATTTTAAACATAAACTAAAATCTGTACCAATGTAAAACATTTTAAACAAGTTGTTGTTCTTTCTTTATTTATTTATTTTTATTTTTATTTTTTTGGTTTTTTGAGACAGGGTTTCTCTGTGTAGCTTTGCGCCTTTCCTGAAACTCACTTGGTAGCCCAGGCTGGCCTCGAACTCACAGAGATCTGTCTGCCTCTGCCTCCCGAGTGCTGGGATTATAGGCGTGCGCCACGACCGCCCGGCCCAAGTTGTTGTTCTTTAAAAGTAGATTCATTAATCTGTAATTTTATCCTATCATCTCTATATCCTATGTATCTATATCATACCCCCCCCTTTTTTTTGGAAAGAGATCGCCTTTATAATTAACCTGTTTTAAATAAAAATATTGGTTTTTCTTTGTCCCATACCAGAGGGCTCTTTTGATATGGGACAAAAGAATCTTTTAACCTTTTATTTAAGTAATATGTCTTTGTTTAGAGAGGGAGTGAGCCATTCCATCTTTAAAGCCAGCTTGGTACATTTGGGAATTTGGGCGTAGATTCTCTTACTACTTCCTGCTGGAGGGGGGTGCTGTATCTTATGGGGACACAAAGAACATTTTAGGATTATGAAGCAGTCCGTGAGGGTGTATTGTCTGAGCCAGTTGTCTTGAGATGGTTCTGGATGTTGGATCTTCTGGGCCATGGGTCATTGGAGCCCTTTCAGGTGATATTGGCTGGTAAAACCTGATGCATCTTAATCTGGAACAAATCCATAGCCTCTGGATTTCTGTGGAAATTACCAAATCAAAGATTGTTTGATTCCAGCATTACAGATCTGAGTCACCTGATCTTTTCAAATGTGCAGCAAGCAGATTCCTACTTCTGGATTTACTGCTTCACTTTAAAGATGTGGTCTCCCTGTCTCAGTTTGAATTCACTTCAGACTTTAGGATCTGGCATCGCCTAGGGGATTCCTGCTCTTCCCTTCTTCTGAAGCTACTGCTTTCAAGGATATTGCATCCCTGTGCCAGTCTTGATGTCCTTCACTATGGGAAAGGAAGTTGATTTTATTGTGGCTTTATTATCTGGCAGAGACTAGTGAAATCCTGCTCTTTCCTCTACCCTGGGAGATTTATTGTGGGAATGCCTATGGCATTGTAATTTTGTTCATGAACCATAGAGGCACTGAAAATATGGAGCAGTAACTTTTGCAGTCACTTCTCTGTCTGTTACCAAAAGCAATAAAGTATAGCCCTGGAAATTTAATTGTTAACATCCTGATGCCATTTGGTACTCACAGGATCAACTTTGTGTTCTTGGTTTGCATTATCACTGTGTTCTTGCATAAAGAGTCTCTTGTATGTGATTTTTTCCTACTTCTCAGTATATTGCTATATATGAAAAGAGGGCATTAACTTCACTGGAAGTCAATAATTTATTGATGATGGCAGACAGGCAGTCAATACTTCATTTGATAATAATAAACCACATGTTTCATTTTTTCTTGAATAATTACTTGATAAAGGGTTTCAGGGAGGAGAGATGTATTCAGTGGGCGAACTGATAAAGGATTTCAGGGAGGAGAGATGTATTCAGTGGGCGAAGACCATAAGCTTAGCAGTTGTGGTGTTACAGGATTATCTTGAAGGATTTCTACCGTTTAGGGGTAAGTGATGGGGATACTGTCCTCCAGGGGAAAGAAGGCCTGATCCCCGATGTGGGTTGGGGGTGTGTAGCTAGAGTTTTCCTGCCTGGCCCACAGTCAGGATAAATCTCTTTCACCTGCCAGTCCCACAGCCGCTCAGACCCAACCAAGGAAACACAGAGACTTCTATTGCTTATAAACTGTATGGCCGTGGCAGGCTTCTTGCTAACTGTCCTTATATCTTAAGTTATCCATTTCCATAAATCTATACCTTGCCACATGGCTCGTGGCTTACCGGCATCTTTACATGCTGCTTGTCCTGGCAGTTGCTGGCTGGCAGGCAGTCTCCTTCTGCCTTCCTGCTCTTTTAATTCTCTCTGTTAGTCCCGCCTACTTCCTGCCTAGCCACTGGCCAATCAGTGCTTTATTAGCAACACATTTGCCATACAGAACATCCCACAGCAGGGGTGTGCATGGATTATCACATGGCTGAGGTCAGGAGGGTCAGCAAAATTCCACACAAGACAGCAGACATGATAGTGTAGAGGAGTGAGCAGGTAATCAGGAGAGGTGATGGTTTGGATAGGAGGTCAGCCTTTAGAACCATGAGTTCAAATGGTGGAACTGAAAGGGCTTGCTTGGAAATTTCACAGATCCTGAAAGTAGCTAGAGACAATAATTTCAACCTGTCAGTGTGAAGTTGTTCTGGCATCTTTATAAGAATATTTTTTGAAGACCTGTTGGTATGCTTTAACTTCCCTGAGGACTTGGCATGGTAGGTGATATGAAAAAGCCATGGTACATTCAGAGCTTTAGATATGAAATGGTAAATCTTGGAGGTGAATTACAGACAATTACCAGACTGAAGAAAGGCAGAGATCCCAACTATGGGGATTTTCTCCCAGAGGAGGAGGTCAGTGACTGCCTGAGGCCATTTATTAGAAACCACAAATGCTTCTACCTAACTTGAAAATGAGTTCAAGACCATGAGGATAAACTCAATTCTTTGGACAATGGGCCTAAGAGTAAAATCAAGCTGCCAGTTAGTTCCTGGAAAGGAACCTCTAGCCTGTTGGGTGGAAAAAGTTTGGCTCCAATATTTGGAGTTGGGATTTGACTTTTAGTAAATTTCACAGGAGGCATTAATAGTTGTTAGAACTGTATGTCCTCAGAGGTAGACTGTAGGTGGGCTTTTATGAACTGAGACAGGGCATGACTATTAGTGTGAAAGAGCTGATGTAGATAGGACAGAATTTGCCTAGTATCAGGAGTTGACTGCAATGATGTGGGCTGCTGTGTATGGATTCCCTGAGATGAATGTGGCAAGTCTGGGCCCTTAGGGGCCACTGTCCTACATACCTTGTCTGCCTGGATTATTCTCTACGAGATGATGGAACTGTTCAAGTGCTTAGACTGACAGTGAATGATTCCTATAGCTTTTGGGAGATGGAAGGGTTTGAGCATGGTCATTATTTGGCCTGAGTTTGATATAAACTTCTCTCTGCTGTAAGGAGTCTTTGCTCTTTCCACATAGCAGTATGGGACAATATGTTATTAAAAGCATATTTGGAGACTATACAACATTCAGGGATTGCCCCAGGTACTATTGGAAGGCACAGAGATAGCTACCAGCCCAGCCTGTTGGTTAATCATGTGTGTGGGCAATGCCTGTGCTTCAACCACTCCAGCATCTGACACTATGTCATAGCCCACTTTATGTGTCCCCTCATGTGAAAAGCAGCTGTCATCTGTTTATCATGGATAAGTGGCCTGACAATTTGACCTCCTGTGAATGCAAAGAATGGGCAATACTTCCTCTAGGTTTCAGTACAGGAAAGAGATAGAGAATGATCAGGGTTAGGTTGAGGAAGATGGCTTGAAATATGAAGGGGTTTACAAGACTGGTAATTAAGTGTGGCATCTTCCAGTATCAAAACCTGATGAGAAAAAACTCAAGAAATAGGTAAATTTTGTAAGACATTATAAGTTAAGAGATGGGACAGGTTGTGACCTAGTGAGAGTTGTGAGTGACCCAAAGTTTAGTTTCTTTTGTTCCCAAAAAAGGAGCTCAGTAGCTGCTATGGCTCGAATGCAAGTTACCATTCCCTTATTGGTGAGGTCTAGTCTTTTTTTTTTTTTGACAGGTATGCTACAAGTGTAAAGGTGGGCCCCAGATGATACCCTAGGACACCTAGGTCATATCTCTCTCTTTCTGTTACATAGAGAGAGAAGGGCTGAATTAGGTCTGGAAGGTTTAAGGGCAGACTTTTGAAGACCTTCAACGGGGCAGTTCATAAATTGATCCTAGGACTTGGGAGGCAGAGCTAGGCAGACCTGGGTGAGCTATAGGCCAGCATGGTCTAGAGAAGGGAATCCAGGACAGGCACCAAAGCTACACAGAGAAACCGAATTTCTAAAAAACAAACAAATAAAAACAGAAAAAAAAACCCACAATAGAAACAGAAACAAAAGGACTACAGAGAGAGCTGTCAGATGCACTTGGCAGCCCCGAGTCACGATCAGAAAAGTGCAGAGAGGAATGGAGCCTTTCTTGTACATAGGTAGATTTACGACAAAGCACCTGAAAACTCACTGAGCCCACCAGCCATCATCAGCCAGTTTTCTACTGTTAGTTGGAGGCAGAGCATAGGGTAATTACATTTTATCCTGTGTTCCCCTTTCAGTTTCCCTGCCTCTTTAAGAACACAAGAGGGAGGTGTTGGTGATAGATGAGTCAGCAGCTCTGATTCAGATCTACCAAATCACTGATGTCATTTGCTTTCTATTCCTGGGTTTGATTTCTCACTCCTTATTGGTTCCTAATCTATGTCTATTCCAATAGGAGGCAGTCCGATCAAATAAAAATGCCTGCACTGAAGGGATTTACCAGCCAGGCTCCTGGCTAAATTCCAGCTCACAGCTGGAATTTGTCAGGACCTTAGCTGTAATGCCTCCAGAGAAAGAAACCTATCCCAGAGCCCTGCAACAGATCAAGGCAATATGAACCTAGTATAGGCAAGAATTTGGTAGGGTTTCCCTTACTCCTCCTGTGAGTCACCTGCACCTGACAGGAAATATGCTCCTGTCTCTAAAGCCACTGCTTCAGCCTTAGTATCTGTGATCTCTGCCTCATTTTTGCACTCTGCATTATCACAATATTGACAAAGAAGTTTTATGTTGGGAAATAATACCTGATATAAAACAGGGATGTATTGACCTTATGCTCCCTCAGTGGACCAATTAAAAAATGACTGTGTCAGGGAATATTGTCACAGCCACTTGGGATTCTGTGAAGATTTCAAGTGTCAGACCACAAATAAGTGCATTTTGGGAATCTAAAATGGCATATCGGAAACTGTTTCCTGAAAGGTACAATTGACAGCCCTAAACCACAATCAGTCATCAGCAGGTAGAAAGCAATGCATTTATGTAGATATCCAGGGCCAAGCATCTGGAAGCATGATCACCCCCGACTTACCACGGGATGCTTTTCTCATTTGGGAATTACATTCTGGTGCTAGGTTACATTACATTTTTTTCCAGTCATCCATTTTCAGTTTCGTTTTTATAGCTGCAGCACACATTTACTTGAGAGGTGAAATGACTCAGCAGCTCTGAAGCGGATCTCAAAGAGTACCACAGGAGTTACTTTCCATTGGTAGATTTGAGATCACTCTCCTTATTGGTTCCTGAGCAAAGGGTATTGGTGACTACCCCATTTCCCCAGAGTACTCTTGCTTAGAAGCAGGAAGAATATTAGGTAGAATGTTAGAGAGGGGGAGGAACAGATAGAAATTACAGATTAGCATCAAGATAACCTGGCTTTAAATCCCTGGAGCCTAGGGTATTTAAAGAAATGCCAAGGGGTGGAGCCAAAGACCTGCCCTCAGCACAGCAAAGTTTAGACTATCTAGAAACCTGCACTCAGGCCCATGGTCTAAACAACCTCACTATGCAGACCTCTGTGTAAATGAGCCCTTACAGGTTCCTATTCCAGATGCATTTGGAAAGCACACACTCCTCCTTCATAGGCAAGGAGAGCTAATAATTTTGTCAGCAGAGCAGGTACTTACCAGTCAGGTTCTGGCTATATTTGTGGTCTCAGTTGCACATGGGAATAACCAAAATCCTATTGTACATTGGCCCAGACAAAGCAGATTGATCCTAACATACACAAGAGACAGAGCCCTTGGAAATTCACAAAGTCAGAGATTGTTTGTTTCCCACCATTAAAGCCCTGAGTCTCCTAATCCTGTCAAATGTGCAGCAAGCAGATTCTGCTTGTGCATATATTCCTTGTCTTTAAAGATGTGGCCTCCCTGTCATAGTTTGAATTCACTTCATGTGTTCCTATCTGGCAGAGACTAGAGGAATCCTGCCCTTTTCTTCTTCTGAAGTTACTTCACTCCTTAAGGATATGTCATCTGTGTGTCAGGCTTGAAGTGCTGCTCTATGGGCAAGGAAGATAATTTTCTTGAGGCTTTAGTATCTGGCAGAGACTAACAAAATCCTGCTCTTTCCTCTAGCCTGGGAGATTTATTTTGAGGATGCCTATGGCACTGTACATTCATTCGTGAGCCTCAAAGTCACTGAAAATAGCCATTAGTTATATATGTAGACAGTATCCTACCTGTCACCCAAGGAAATAAATTATGGATAATAAACTATAGCACAGGAAAATTACTTGTTATCACCTTGTTACCATATACGTTCTCACAGGCTCAACAGTCCATTCTTGTTTTGTATTATCACTGTGCTCTGGCACACATAATCTCTTGTCCATAACCTTTTCTTACTTGTTAACCCATTCCCATATATGACATCAGACAGGGCATGAGCCTGGTTGGAAATCAATTTTTGATTGATGATTGCAGAGAGGTATTCAGCACTTAACTGGAAAGCAATAAACACACCATATTTCCTTTTTTCTTTGATATTTATTATTGTATGCATTGAATAAATGGAAATCTTATCTTGTGTCTCCACCCACAACTCTGAATTCCTGTGTCCTATAGTAAAGTTGAAACTGGAAAATGTTGGTACATTGGAATCATCAACCACCTCTGATTCTCTTAGGATCTTTCTGCCATCTCTTCAATATAAATGTATGGAGATCTCAGGTGTTGTTTTGCAGAAGACATTAAACTTCAGAGTATAATACCCAAAAGGCTCTCTGGCTCTATAGTAAGACCCACCCTGCACATCATTGTGTTGCTTACCAACTATTGCCTGAAGCAACATCTCTGATAAGGGTCAAGTGATGCACAGATATTAATCCTTTTCTATTACTCCATACTTTGACACGTTTCTCGTGGCTTGCCAGTATCTTACATCATGCTTTTACTCTGGACTGCTGGCAAACAACATTCAGGATTCTTTCAAGAGTAGACAGAGACAGCTGGCAGCTTGGACAGTCATCCAAATTCCTTTATACAGATGGGTTATCTGTCTTTAGCCCACAGGCCTAGAGTCTCTCAGTCACTCCTCTCTCTCTTTTATTTTCATTTTTTCAAGACAGGGTTATTCTGTATAGCTTTTTGCCTTTCCTATATACAACTCACTTTGTAAACCAGGCTGGCCTCGAACTCACAGGGATCCACCTGCCTCTGCCTCCCGAGTGATAGGATAAAAGGCATGTGCCACCACTGCACTTCTTCTCAGTCACTTCTCTCTGTGTCCTGTATAGAATGTCTGGCACTTTCCTTGACAAAGCAGGAACCTAAAGGACCATTTTGCCAAACAAAGTTCAGTGGTCACCTCCCTATATTTCTTCATGTCCAGTCATACAATTTATCAATTAGTCCAGGCAGGAACAGTTTCTTGTCCAAATGGCTATTTTTTTGCTAGGAAAAATATAAAAACCACACAGAGTGGCTTCAATGCCCATCCTCCTCTCTGAAATAATTTGGTGACTCCAGGAGCAGACATATCTCACTGTCCAAAATGTCTAATTTTTTAAAAATATTTTAAATGCCATATTCTGTAGGTGTTTAAAGTGTTTGAAGATAACCTACCTCACTGAATTATGTCCATGTATACCAAGAAAACTTAACATGAATATAAATTTGAATATCTTAAAAGACTATTTATTAATATGTATTTTTTAATTATGCAGTACAATCTAAATGAGTTACATAAACATAAAACTTTAAACAAGAGTAGAATTATATATACAGTATTACAAAATTAAGTTTAAACTTGTATCAATACTAAACTCTGTAGCAATGTAAAACATTTTAAACAAGTTGTTCTTTAAAAGTAGATTCAATAATCAACCCTTTCTTCTTATCATATCTATATCCGATCCCCATTTTTAATTTTAGAAAGAGATTATAATTAAATCAACCATTTTTAAATAAAAATATTGCTTTATTTCTGTCCCCCACCAGAAGGCTCTTTATGGGACAAAAGAATCTCTCATCCTTTGTTTTAGCCATATGCTTGTGCTTAGAGAAAGAGTGAGCCAATTTAACCTACAATGCCAGCTTGGTATATTTGCGAATTTGGGCATAGCTTCTCATACTACTTCCTGCTGTATGAGGGTGCTGTATTCTTATGGGGACATAAAGAAAATTAGAGGATTATGGGGTAGTCTGTGAAGCTGTATTGTCTTACAGAAACCTCTGTGTAACTCAGTGGGAATAGGTCAAGCCCGCATGCCTGGACCCCACCATAGAGTAGTTCAAGCCTGCATGTTGCAGGTTCTCACCACACACATGAGACATGGTTCCATCTCCTTTTAGAAATGGCTATTTTCAGATTTCAGGTGGAAACTCAAGCCATTGTGCACCATTTGTAACTGAAGTTTTCATGATTTTGCCTGGCGCCCGCTGCCCTCAGACACAAGAAAACACATCGAGACATATTATTTACCAATTGTCTGGCCTAATGGCTCTGGCTTCTTGTTAGCTGTTCTTATATCTTACGTTAACCCATTTCTATTAATCTATAAGTTGCCATGTTTCTCGTGGCTTACCAGTATCATTGCATGTTGCTTCCCATCATGAATTATGTCAGCATCTCCTTCACTCAGCCTTCCACTTCCACAAATTCTCCTTTTTCTTTGCCCTGGCTATACTTTCTGCCTAGCTACTGGCCATTCAGCACTTTATTTATTAAACAATCAGAGCAACATCGTCAGAACATACAGAACATCCCACAGCAGGTAGGCTGTAGGTTCCATTCTATGAACTGAGACAGATCAAGACTATTGGGGTGAAAGAGCTGGTGTCTATAAGACAGAATTGGCATAGTCACAGGAAATGACTATGAGTATGTGTGTTGAACTATATGTATTGAATGTGTTGAGTGACATGAGTCTGGGCTCTAGACTGACACTGTCCTACAATGTCCTGGTACATTTATTTCCCTTCAAGATAATAGAGCTCTCAATCTGATGAGAGTGACAATGAATAATTCCTATTACATTTGGGAAATAGGAAGCTTTTATCATGACCACTTTTGGCCTGAGTTAGTTATGAATTATCCTTTTGCTGTGAGAAGCCCATGCTTTTTCCAGGTATGAGTGTGGGACATGAGGATATGAAAACTATATTTGGAAGCTGGGTGGTGGTGGCACATGCCTTTAATACCAGCACTCGGGAGTCAGACCCAGGGAGATGTCTGCGAGTTCAAAGCTCTCATGGTCTAGAGAGCAAGTTTCAGGAGAGGCACCAAAATTACACTGAGGTATCTGTGTTGCAAAAGAAAAAAAAAGCATATTTGGAGTATGTACAACATTTAGGAATTGCTTCAGTGTCAACTGGAAGGTATAGGTGAGAGACATTAGCGCAGCCTGTTGGTTAGTAGTGTATGTTTGATTCAACCACCCCAGTATCTGACACTATGGAATATCCTGCTTTACGGGTCCCATCATGTAAAAAGGAGCAGCCGTCTTTGTACCAGGTATAAGTGGACTGAGGCAATGTACACTGCTGTATGTGTGAAGGATGTGGCAAAAATTCCTTTAGGATTTAAGTGCTGTAGTGAGATGGGGAATAGTCAGCACTAGTTCGAGGAAGGAGGACTGAAATATTAACAAATGGGTACGTCTGGAATGTAAGTGTGCTATCTTCCAGTAATAACACTTGGAGAGAAAAAAATCAGGAAGTTGAAAAAGTTTTTAAGAATTTATAAATTAAAAGATGGGACAAATTATGGTGTGAAGATGATGTATTGGGTGACCCAATGTTTAGTTTCTTTAATTAACTATTAAGGAGGTTAAGAGCCCCCAAATCAGATATGATTGGTGACCATCCCTGTGTGGTGAGGTGTAGTTTTTTGACAGGTATGCTACAGGTACAATGGAAGGTCCCTGCTGGAACCCTAGAGTCTCAAGGGCATATCAGTCCCTTTCTATTACATAGATGGAGAAGGGATGAATTGGTCAGGGAGGTGTTGTGCAGAGTCCTGAAGCAGAGCCTATTGGAATTTCTGGAAAGCATCAATAATGGTGTGAATGAGGGATTCATGCAGGATCCCAGAGCTGCCTGATATAAGGGGTAAGCCAGGAGATTAAAAAGATCAAAGGCAGGTTTACAGGGAGTCAGCAATTTCTAGAAAGGAGAGAATATCCTGTTTAGTAGAGCAGACAGCAAAAGACTAAATTAGATGCTTTCTATCTAAAGCTATAGCCTAGTATGTTGTGGTAATGTTTACAACCAAATAGGTGATCTGAGCAGTGGAGAACTGCATTTTAGAACTTGAGACTCCATAACTCCAGACGTACAAAAAAATTTAGAAGAGGAGAGGTGTTAGTTTCACTAACTTACACTTATGGGCCACAGAGTAGAATGTTATCTACTAATTGTAAAAGTTAAAGCCAATGAGGAAGAAGGAGAGCAAGGCAGAAGCTGGCGATTGATGAAATAGTTGTGGAATGTCCATGAATCTGTGTATCAAGACAGTCCAAGTTAGCTACATATACAGGTAAGTGTCAGTGTCTGTCCAGGATAAGGAAAAGATATTTTGGGACAGAAGGCTGAGAGGTATAGAAAAAAAGGTATCCTTAAGATCTTGAACTGCATAGTGTGTGGATTCTGAAGGGATAGTGTATAGAGTTGTGTAAAGTTATGCCATTACAGGATTGAGAGGACCACTGACGAATTAATGAGCTGCAGGTGTAGTGATATTTTATTTGTGTTGAAATGTTGTGATATTTTATTTATGCTTTATTAAAGCTTGCTGGAGATCAAGCAGGAAAGGCCCGCCATTTTAAGTAAACAAAAATTCAGGAAGCACACATCCTCAATCAGGTCACTTATCAGACAGGGTCTCTGTGTGTTCAAGGCAATACTAGGGAACAGAGCAAAGCATGGTGACACACTCCTTTAAGGCCAGTACCAAACATAAAGACCTGGAGTTTTGTATAGACATACAATGTAAAAAATAGATAGCTGGGCTAATATTGCCAGTTAATGGGCATAAGAGCAAGGCAATAAAAGCATGTGTGAGACAGCAAGTAGCTTGCATTGGGAAGCTGCAGGGTTGGTGAGTTAACGTTTGTGACTTTTCCAATTTCCCTGATATCTAAGTCTTCACACCTATATTTTCATTGTTTTTTATTTAATGTTACCATTTAGTAACTCTTCTATATTCAGGTCATAAATCAGGTGATATGTTCTACTAGGCTTCTTAACTCTAAGTATAGAGGTGTCAAAAGGAGAAGAGCTTGGATGAAGTATCATCTTTCTGAGAAGTTCAGGGATGATAGGCTTAATTCCTCTAAGGCTCTGGAGTGAAAGAGTGTACTGAGGTTGAGTTATGTACCAGGTGAGGTGCTGGAACTTGATATCAATAGAGTGATGATTTCTAGCAACAGAAGGGTTCTGGCTATCCAAGACTATGGGGTCCACATGAGAGACTGAAAGGGAAATGACATGTCAGAGATAGAGGGCTGAGTGCCAAGGAGGAGGAAGACAGGAACTGCTTGCAAATCTGTGGTAGGGAAATGTGGGCACAAATGAAATAGAAGCTCTTGCCTTAGCTAAAAAAATTCTTCCCATTATTCACACAGGGCAGGTTTGCACAAAGAAAACTGTGTGTAAGAGATATACCGCTGAAAATACATTTAAGTCGTGGGGTTTGGTGAGGTACATAAGGCTGTCTCCCTACCCAGACAACAGTGGGATTGGATTTTAAGGTAAGACCCCAAAACTCCCACAGGATGCAATAAGTTCCTATAGAGTCCAAAGGAAGGAAATGGGTCATCACTATACAACAATGTCTACTCCAGCTTTTGGTATCACATGACTGTTGTTGGGTAAGGACCTGGGGACCTTCCATTGTCCAATATCCAGAGTAGTACTTTGCCTGTATGTTTTTCTTCCATTGATGTCCCCATATCATGAATTACACAGGGGCAGTCAATTGACTTATGTCCATGTTGATAGCATTTTAGATGAGGCCCAGTTAGCCTGCATGGGGCAGGGCTGGCTCAAGCCCAATGGCCTTCTCTACCACATTTAAAATAGGGACCTGAAGGCCTTGAGGCTGGCCAGATAGCTGGTGCTAGGGTGACAGTCTTCTTTGCAGGCTTATTCATCTCTCACATAGCTATGCCATGCAGGAACATAGACTAGGTAATCAAGCTGAATGCAGGTTACATAATCATATACCATAGGTTAACTTAGTAGGCAAGGCACTGGGATGCCTAAGCTATCTTCCTGACTGATGGACAGAGGATGCACAGTCATGTAGTTAGTGGGAGCCTGGTACACATAACCCCACAAGACACCATCAGCCAGTAATCTACTGTTAGTTTGAGTCAGATCCCATGATAATCAAGTTTACCTTGTTGTTTTGTAGTCCCCTTAGCTGCAATTTTACCTTAATAAAGCAGAATGATTTTAAATAGAGATAATAGGACTATCAATGGCTTAAGGGACTGTTTATAATATCCTTATAATGTAAACAATTGATAAAAGGACCTCCTTTTTAAGAACAAAAATGACCACAAATAATTTTACCAGATTCTGTGCTTTTATGTACTGGAGATACCTAAGCATTTTAATTGTATTATGGTGTGTGATTGTGTGTGTGTGTGTGTGTGTGTGTGTGTGTAGTAAAAAAAAAACCAGCAGAGACACTGGTATATGTATATTCTTAAACACACTCTTATATGTCTAGACATTTTTTTCAGTCTAAGTCTTTCTTTATTGAACATCTCTATTGTTTTTAACCTCATGAGACAAATCCTAAATACCTATGATATTTGCAGTATAATAAGGCTCTGCTTAGGGAATGGAATGGCACATAACATTTATGGTTGGCTTCTTTCCCCTCTTCCCCCTCCCCCTCAACTTTCTTTGAGAGGCAATCTTCACGGCTTAGCTATCAGGAGCCATGATTATTGCTGCCGCTCTGGGAAGTTGTTGGGTCCCTTCTGTCACTGGGTAGCATATGTCCCACTGCTTATAAACACCATTTAATCCACATGCTTTTCAACATATGCTACCATTAGTACTTTTGATCTTGACCATTCAGAAATTTATCTTATTGATGGTATATTACTGGCAGTTTGATTTGTATTTTTGTGGTCTCTAAGGGTGTTTAACACTTCTTTAAGTGTATGTGGGATATTCCAGATTCTTCTGTTGAGAATATTCTCTTAAAATCTTTCCCACATTTTTATTGCGATTATTTGGTAATTTTATGCCTGGTTTCTTGTGTTTTTTGTATTTTTTTATATCAATCCTCTGTCAGATGTTTAGTTGGTGAAGATTTTTTTTTCGCATCCTGTAGGCTAATGTTTGGTCTTATTGACAGCATTTCAGGGCAGGCCCCAGCTAATTCTCCCTGTAATAGGGAGAGTGGTCCCAAACTGTCCTTCCCCTTAATCAGATTGGTGACTTTACTAATGGTCTTCATAGAGCCTTCATCCAGTAGCTGATGGAACAAATGCAGAGATCCAGATTCAAGCCCTGGCTTGAGATCTTAGGGTCCAGAACATGAAATATAGGGATTATATGAGCAGGGGGGCATCAAGATAATGAGAAAAACCACATAGACAGATGACCTGAAGTTTTGTGGGCTCATGGTCTCAGGAAGTACTTCCAGGGAGCTGGCATGTGACTGGGCTAAGCCCTCTGCATTTGGGAGACATTTTTGTAGCTTGGTCTTTCATGGGACCCCTACCAGTGGGTCCAGGACATGTTCCTATACATGAGTTGGCTTTTGGAAAATTTTCTCTATGGTTGGATGCCTTATTTAGCCTTGAGGCAGTGTGCAGGAGGTTGCGCGTGCCTCAACTTTATATTAAGTGCTTTATTGATTCCCAAGAGAGACTTTACCACATTTGAAAGAAGAGGGAGGAAGAATTGAAGATTTGAATGGACTTACAGGGAGAGAATGGGAGCAAGAAAGAATGGGAAAGTGTCGTTATTACATGAAATAATATGTAAAAATTTTTTAAAAAGACTACATGAGGAAACATTTTTAAAAAAGTAAATCTTTTGAATGTTTGGTCAGAAAACTTCTTAAAAGTGCCATGCCCATATTAGTAGCCTGTACCCAGTCAAAAAGCCTGCTCCTAAATGAGCCATCCTTCTGTTTCCCACTAGCAGTAGCTTAGCTGAGGAAATCCAGTTATCTGTAAGCCTCCATTAGCCCTTGTTTTGAGTGCTTAGCATCATTTTGGTTGATTTGTTCAGTCTTATGTGTAAGTTTTGGCTCCATGTACTAATGCCATTTGTAGCTTGGGTTTTGTGTCCCACCAGACAGTTCCCAAATAAGCACATAGAAAATTATTAATAATTATAACTCAATTTTATTACTAGCTATCGCATACATTTTAAATTAACCCATAATACTTATCTATGCTCTGCCATGTGGAGTGGTTCCTTTTCTCAGTATTGCAAGTTCATCTCCTCCAATCTTAGTCTCTTCACAG
The DNA here is from genome assembly GCA_902168425.1 of Peromyscus attwateri. Classification (NCBI taxonomy): domain Eukaryota; kingdom Metazoa; phylum Chordata; class Mammalia; order Rodentia; family Cricetidae; genus Peromyscus; species Peromyscus attwateri. The sequence continues at coordinate 19,267 of CABHPP010070232.1, read as the reverse complement.
TTCTGAGCCTCCTCCCTTCTTCCCAGAAACTACATTGTATGGTTCTCTGCTTTAATTTATCCTGCTTAGATATAAACCAGTGAAGTTCTTTATTAAATCAATCACAATAATATATATTCAGACTAGAACCCTCAATCTAAACTCCTTTATTTAGCTTTTTTTTCTGACCATTAAAAAATTACCTTTAACCAAGCATTATAAACAATGAAAATTAACCATAATCTGTTGCACAACCAAAAACCACCCTCTCTACCTCTTGGACATGTGGGCATAATTTTTTGAAAATTACTTCCTCCTTTGTGAGGGAAAAGACAACTTTAGGAGACCCTAAAAAAATTTGGGTGGTTACTTGTCAAGTCTTGGGAAATGTAACAGTATCATTTGTTATCTAGTCTCTACATAGTGCTAAACAACAGAGCTTGTCTCAAGTCCTTGATGGAGTTGTCTGTGAATCTGGATCATCTCAATTAGCCAACTTGAAATTTCCTGAACAGTTTGTAGTCCAAACTGATCTTTCATTGGTGTTAATCAGCTTAATGGCTTTATCATAGTCCATGTGACATCTTTATTGTGTGGTCCTGTCATGCATTTAAAGATTTATCATTTGTGTTAGTCATGGCAATTGTTTCCTACAGAAATTTTCTTGTTTCTGTTCTTTATTTTATTAAATTGTTTTTGTGCCTCCTCTGTGGTTTGGAGCAATCTCAGTCTGATAAACGTCTGTCTCTTGGAACCATGAACATTTTCCCAGAAGAGAATCTCTTTAACAGCAAATTCATTCCACCACTGGCCTCGCCAAACTTCTCCAAACTGGCCTTTGCCAATGCTTTCTTGTAATATGATGGTGCTGGCAATTTTTCTCTGAATAAGCAGGAGTAAGCCATTCAACTCCAGTAGCAGCATCACCATCAACACCAACATGATTAGAAGCAGCTTGTAGCTGAGAGCAACAGCAGAAGCCTCCATAGTCTTCACCACCACTGTTTGTTGCCAGGAACAGCCCCAGGCACAAGAGACTCTTAATCTCAGGGTTGTAGGTTCGAGACCCATATTGGGCACCAGATGTAACATGACTCTTAAGAGGTCATATTAATAGAAAACTTTGTGCCAGCTTTTAGGGTGAGCTCTGAATAATAAGAGGAGCAAAACAAGCCACAGCCAAGGAAACATGGGTTTTCAGTTAAGTTTGGAAATTTAAGAGAGTTTCCCATCTGTGTTGGCATTATAAATTGTGATTTCCTTGTACTTTCCATTTGTGATTGTTTCCTTGCTTTCATGTAGTTTTTTGTTGGTGCTCAAATTTTGCAATATTTATGCTTCTTAATTCCCCGTCATTGTTACATGGCACTGTCTTCACAGCAGACATCTTTATGATTTGAAGAAAAATTGTGTGTGACCATTGCATTTAATAGTTTCTTATTCTAAGAATAATGGTGTGTGTTCTGGTTTGAATCAGGGGCCTGAGACAAAACATTATAAGTTCTATGCCATTTGAGTAGTTGTGGAGTTGATTAATAGTGATGTAAATGATGCTTTTTTTCTCTGGCAGTCACAGCCAATGTTGCCTGTGATTTTCGGGATGAATATTTAGAAGAATGTCTGAAATCATATGTTTTCAGAGAATTTGCAGATGAAGGTTATCCTTTTAGGTCTGCTATCTCCCTGGCCATGTGGACTATGCTAGCTTATTATATTGGGCAGAATTTTGTGTTCCTGTCAGTGAGATATTGCTGAATTTCTGAAAAGAGTTAGAGTGTAAACTTCAGACATGTCTTTGCATAAGAAACCAGCAATACTCTATAAAGGGCTAAATGTTGGTAAATTATGACATTTGAAGGAGCTGGTAAAATCATCCACTTACCTTGTTGTATTGTAGTCCTGTTACCTGCAATTTTTCCATAATAAAACAGAATGATTATAAGTGAACATAATAGATCTATCAGTGGCTTCAGGACTGTTATTAAAATCCTCATAGTTTAAACAATTGTTCAAAGGACCTCCTGTTTAAGAACAACATTGATTGCACATAATTTTACCAAATTCTGTGATTTATGTGCAAGAGACTCCTCAGTATTTCTCTTTTATGATGTGTGTGAGGATTACAAAAGAACAACAGAGACACTGGTATGTGGTATATGTTTAAGCACACTGTTACATGTAGTCATGTTATGATAGCATGTAGTCATTCCCAGTGAAGCTTGTAAATAGCAGCAGTTGGATTTCTGTTCTATGATGACATAAGATTGTAGGTCCTTCAAAAATAGTTTACCTTCCTCATATTGGGATGTGTAAGTATATTTTGAAATGGTCTTTTAATCTCCAGTTTGGCACTAATTGCATACTTTTTGCTATGAAGTAAAACAAATAACACATTACTGCCACATTAGTGAGAAAATACTGACACCCTTCATAGTATAAGAGATTCAGTTTTCACAGGATAGATTTGAGAGTGCCTGTATCCTAATGCATCTAGCATCTACTGTCTCTGCCCTAGGGTATTTTAGGAATACCAAGGGGTGGAGAAAAGACCTCACCTCACTACAGACAAGTGTGGGTCATTTCAGATTCCTGCACTCAGGCCCATGGTCCAATCATCCTTCTAAGCAGACATGCTGGGTAAAGCCCAACTTAGCTCTAACAGGTTCCTGTTATAACACAATTTGAAAGCACACACTCCTCCATCAGAGGAAAGGGGAGCAAATAAAATTTTCAGCAGAGCATGTTCTCACCAATCAGCCTCTTGTTTTTAAATGTATCAGATTCTCATGCCTATAATCAAAACCCTCTTTTACATTGGCCCAGACAAAGCAGCTTGTTCCTTACATAGAAGGACAGACAGAGCCCATGGAAATTAGCAAAATTGAGAATGTGCACTAAGTCTACCAGAAATGAGTGATGTGGAGAAAGAGGTTGGGGAACAGTTGCAATCTGCTTTTATACTTCCCCTATAGCATGCTCATAGGGACTTACATAGCATTGCCATGCAGGAGCATAGTCTACGTAATCAGGCTGCATGCAGGTTACATAATCACATATACCATAGGGTTACTTAGTAGGCAAGGCCCCGGGATGAGGAAGCTATCTTCCTGAATGATGGAGTTAGGATGCACAGTCATGTAGTTTGGGGATGGCTGGGGTTCATAACACTAGAAGACACCATCGGCCTGTTTTCTACTGTTAGTTGGAGGCAGAACCCAGGCTAAATACATTTTATCCTGTGTTCTTCTTTCAGTTTCTCTGCACATTTTAGATCACACAGGGAGGAGGGAGACACAGATGAGTCAGCAGCTCTGATGGAGATGTCCAAATTCATTGCCGTCATTTCCTTTCCATTCTACTTTAGACAGCTCTCTCCTTATTGGATCCTACTCTATGTTTATTTTAATATGAGTCAGAAAGATGGAATAAAAAGGTTTGCAGTCCACAGTTTCAATAGCCAGGCTCCTGGCTAAATTCCAGCTCGTACCTGGATTTAGCCAAAGCCTGACTGGAAACAACACAGGAAAATGATAACTGTCCCAGACAGCTGCAGCAGACAGAGGCAATAGAGTCCTAGGATAGGCAGGAATTGTGTGGGATTTCCCACACTCCTGCTCTGAGTCACCTGCATCTGTTTGTTCAGCTGAATATGTGCTCCTTCCTCTGAAGCCACTGCTTCAGGTTTAATATATGCGATTACTGCCTCAGATTTGACTCCTTCTGCAAGGAGGATTTATGTTGGGAAAAATACCTGACAGAAACCAGGAATGTATTGATCATTTGCTCCCGCAAAGGAACCATTAAAATATGACTGTGTCAGTGACAATTCTCACTTAGCCACCTGGGACTCTATGAAAATTTCAAGAATCAGATTCCACAAATAACTGCATTTAGGGAATGTAAAAGGGCCTATTAGAAACTGTTACCTGAAAGGTACACTTTGCAGCCCGGAATCACAATCAGCCAACAGCAGGTTGAATGTTAGGCTTTCAGGTAGATAGCCTGGAAACAGGGAAAAGTACCTGGGTATCTGATCACCCCCTAATTACCACGGGATACTTTCCTCTTTGAGAATTGCATTCTGGGCCTAGGATTCATTGCATCATTTCCTGAAATCCACTTTCAGGTTAGATGTTTTGGCTCCAGCACACATTGGGTTGGGAGGGTGAAATGAGTAACCAGCTCTAAAGGGATCTCAAAGAGTATCACAGGATTCCTGCACTCAGGCTCATGGTCCAATCATACTTCTAAGCAGACATGCTGGGGAAAGCCCTAATTAGCTCTAACAGGTTCCTGTTATAACACAATTTGAAAGCACACTCCTCCATCAGAGGATAGGGGAGCAAATAATATTTTCAACAGAGCATGTTCTCACCAATCAGCCTCTTGTTGTATTAAGGGTATCATTTTCTCATGGGTATAATCAAAACCCTATTTTACATTGGCCCAGAAAAGGCAGCTTGTTCCTTACATAGAAGGGAAGACAGTGCCCATGGAAATTAGCAAAGTCAAAGATTGTATGCTTCCAAACATTACAGATCTGAGTCACATGATCCTGTTAAATGTGAAACCAGCAGATTAATGCTTCTGCAGCTACAGTTTCTTTTAAAAGATATGGACTCCCTGTCTCGGTGAATTCACCTCCTTCTTTTGTATCTGGCTGAGACTTAGGGAGTCCTGCTCTTTCTTTCTTCTGAAGCCACTGCTTAACTTAAAGATGTGCCATCCCTATATCTGTATTGAGTTCTGCTCTAGAATCAAGGGAGTTAATTCTCTTGAGGCTTTAGTATCTGGCCGTGAATAGTGAAATCCTGCTCTTTCCTCTACCCTGGGAGATTGATTATGGAAATGGCTATGGCATTGTAGTTTTATTCAGAAACTTTAGAGTCACTGAAAATATGGAGCATTAACATCTGCAGACACTTCTCTATCTGTCACCAAAGGCAAAATATATGGAAAATAAAGTATATCACAGGAAATTTACTTCTTATCATCCTGTTGCCATTTCGTTTATCACAAGTTCAAATTTGCATTCTTGGTTTGCTTTATCATGGTATTCTGGCAAACAGAATATCTTGTAGGTGATTTTTCCTATTTCTCAGCCCATGCTTCTTTTAGCATAAATATTATAAAAATCTATTTAAAAGTAAGGAAATAGACAAAAAACAACAATCATAAAATATTGAAATTATTTTAAAAACAATGTATCCATTTCAGTGCTCTTTGGTTATTATACCTCTATGTATTCAGTACAGGATTATTTTGATCATACACGTAATTGAGTATGCAGGGATATGAGGTGGAGTGAATAGAGAGACAGAGCTATATTGGGTTGGGGTATATGAAAATTACTGTGTCACAGGAATGCCTAGGTCACATACATCTCAAAATGTTTGCTGATATAACTGCCCATAATGCAAATTATGTATATGTACCTTTGATGATTTGTTGTTCAATAAAATACCTTTTGAGCCTTGGTGCAAATTACTGCCATGTATTATTAACACAGGTGCAATATCATGGTATTCTCATAGAGGTCATGCCAAAGTTAAGAAACTGCAACTTAAATTTGGTGGTTTACTGCTCTCTGTGATTCCAGCTGCAGGGGATCATACATCCTCCTATGGCCTCAGTGTGCACTGACAGACATGTGCACACACATAAATAAAATAATATTTTAAAAAATTCACATGCAGCATAAGCAAGTCCTTATTCATGTCAGACACTTTGTGTTATAAAACACTATTATGTAATCAAACATATAAAATAGCATAAGAAATGTGACAGGATGCTTTATTTTCATGGGGACCACATCTCTCCATTCATTAATTTGTATTAAATATAAGACTTTGATTTTCTGGTGCTCATCCTTACCTCCAAACTCCTGATAAGCCTGTGAGGGTGGCTACCCACCAACCCCACATTTCCGCAGCATTTTATTGAATAAGAGCAGCAGGAAACATTAGAAGGAATCAAAGGATTTAGATTGTGGACATAAACAGATAAAAAATATAGGATAGCCCTGAGAGGCCTGGAAGCTATCTCAATGGGCCCTGACACTCTCTGTCCTAGGGTATTTATAGAAATGCCTAGTGTTAGAGCAAAAGACAACAACCCAACACAGCCACATGCACAACATCTCAGACACCTGCACTCAGGTCTGTGGTCCAATCATCCTCGCTATGCAGACCTGAGAAATGTGAGAAGGGTGCAAGCAACTTTTGGGAGTCTTGCCAGAGTAGACAGAGACATCTGGCAGCCTGAACAGTCATTCAAATTTCCTCTGTAAAGTTAGGGCATCTGTCTTGAGCCCACAGGTCTAGAGTCTCTCAGTTACTTCTCTCTGTGTCCTGTAGAAAATCTGGCTGTTTCCTCTGCAAATTGGGGACCTGAAGTATCATTTCGCCAAGCCAAGTCCCATGGTCACGTTTATAAGTAATATGCTTGGTTTTAGAGAAGGAGTGAGCCAATTCTATCTCCAAAGCCACATTAGTATATTTGCTAATTTGGGTATAGCTTCTCATACTACTTCCTGCTGGATAAGGGAACTGTATTCTTATGGGGACAGAAAGAAACTTTTAGGATTATGGAATAGTCCGTGAGGCTGTATTGTCTGAGCCAATTATCTTGAAACCATTCTGGATGTTGAATCATCTGGGCTATGGTGTCATTGGAGACCTTTCAGGGGGTCTTGGCTGGTCAAACATGATGTATCTTAATCTGGAACAAATCCACAGCTTCTTGCTTTCTGTGGAAACAAAAGCAGAGTCTCCTTTCCAAACCAACATAGCCTTAGATCCAAATTTTGAAGTCAAAATACCTTTAAAATATACATATTAGTTTAACTCAGCAGCCTGTACAATCAAATGTCTTTCTGCAGTTAAAATGATCAAAGACAGCACAATACAGTTTCTCTGTATAATATCTATCCTTATGTCTTATTTTTATATTACTTTTACTTTCGCTTTAAGTACTTTATTCTTTAAAATATCTATTTCTTCATATAACTGCATATATTCACTTTTGTCTCTCTTTCAAGCCTATATACAGTTTTACACATATTGTAAACTATTTCATCTGAATCTGTCTTATTGTGAACCTCTTGCTTTAAACTGAAGCATTACTAAGACTGAAACAGCAGCTGTGGCTGCCGGTTTTGCCCACCTCAGCTTTCCAACAAGGCAGAACTATGTTTACCTCCACCTTTGGAGAAATCAGGCTCATGGTCAGGCTCTGCAAGGCAGTGGGTCTATTCCTCTATGAAATCAGCATGTAGCCCAAAAACATTTTTTTTTTGGTCTGTCCTAGCAAAGGCTAAATCCACCACAGAGTGTAATGTGTAGCTTTCAGATATCTCATTCTTACCATGCTGCATCAAGCCCACACACCACAAACCTGCCATAGAGTTGGTCAAGTCCCCAGGCTACATGTAACTTGAGAGAAACAACTAGGAAGGTGTTTTTAGCTCCATTTTGGAGTCTTCTTTCTCAGCTTTAAGTTGGAAGCTCTTGCCCCATGTTCTGGCGCCATTTGTAGCTGGACTTTTCCTGTGTACACTGGGCTCCTGCAACTGCACAAACCCAAGTAAAAACACAGAGACTTATAAACTCTGTGGTTATGGGAGACCCCTTGATATCTAGTTCTTTTTTTATTTTATGATTTTATTAAATTTTACGTATCAGCCATGGATGAGGAAAGTTTGAGGTCACAGTGTGAAGTTGAAGCAGCCAGATATCAGAGACATAGAAGGTGCTGGAGGAACCAAAGTTTCAGTTGCTCTAGAAATGGAATAGGAGATTTGAAAGTCAGGGGTCCATTAGCAGGTTCTAAAGCAGTAGGAAAGGTTTCCAATGGTTCATGAGGCATAGATAGAAGGACATGTGCAGATGAATGGGAAACATGAAGGGTGGTTTTGGAGCTGAGATTAAAAAAGTCTTGGATATAAGGTAATCCCTTCCATTTACTTGTTTGTTGGCAGAAGTTAGATAATTCACATAAAATATCGAGGTCCAGCAAGCCATTTGGTAGTGATTATTTACTGTTGTGTAAGGGATTCTTTGGACATTTTTGAGTGCAAATGCTGATAAACTTAGAAGTTTTTAAATAATGCATTATGTTGAGAGTTCTAAGAGTTTGTAAAAGGCATCCCAGAGAAGATGTGGGGCCAATGGGATTGGAAATCTTGTTTCCCATGGGTATGATACAAAGAAAGGAAATATAAGCAAACAAACAAACAAATGAATAAATATACAAACAAACAAACAAAAACCCCAAATAAACATGATCTAAATGCTAAAATCTCAGGTGTTCCTATGATTGTAGGAGGATCGGTTGTTTGACACAGGTCACTCAGCACTTTGTCAAGCAAGAAGAGAGAGAACTGTGGCAATAGCCCAAGAATGAGGGTCTGACAGACAAGAAACAAATGAGAATGATATCTCATACTGCAATCCTTGGGAATGGCTAATGGTTTAGCCTGTATAAAGGGATGATGAAGGCCAATGAAGACTGTGGATTGGTGGTCCCAAGAATACCTGAAGGAGGCCAGATATCAATCGTCATTCCAATGAGGATGGGGACTGTTTCAGCTGGCTGATATAGAGAAAACTCACCAAAAGAATGAGTGATCTGGAAGCCAGGCAAATGTAAAGCTGGCAGTTGAAGATGAATGAACTTTGGTACAGGACTCTGGACACAGGGTGCTAGGAGGGCCTGCTTTGTCATGTGGCAACAATGTTATTTACTTATTGTGCTATTTACCATTCAAGAGAAAACAAGAGGTACAATGAAACCCACTATCAGAGTTATGATTGGGGGAGGGCAAAGAGGGATTGTGCAATACGCCTAATAGAATGAATGGTGTGGAGAAAAGCATTGGGGAACAGGTGGAATTGGCTTTTATGCTCCCACTATAGCATGCTCATATGGGCTTACATAGCTATGCCATGCAGGATCGTAGACTATGTAAGCCATCTGCATGCAGGTTACATAATCAGATAGCACTGGGTTACTTAGTAGGCAAGGCCTGGGGTGACTAAGCTATCTTCCTGACTGATGGAAGGGGATGCACAGTCATATAGTTAGGGTGTGGCTGGGATTCAAAACACCACAAGATACTATCAGCCCGTTTTCTACTGTTGGTTGGAGGCAGAGCCCAGGATAATTACATTTTTTTTTTTTTTTGGTTTTTCGAGACAGGGTTTCTCTGTGTAGCTTTGCGCCTTTCCTGGAGCTCACTTGGTAGCCCAGGCTGGCCTCGAACTCACAGAGATCCGCCTGCCTCTGCCTCCCGAGTGCTGGGATTATAGGCGTGCGCCACCACCGCCCGGCTGGATAATTACATTTTATCCTGTTCCTTTTACAAAAGAGAGGGAAGGGGGAGCGAAAGATGAGTCAGCTTCTCTGATAGAGATCTCCAAATTCACTGCGAACCTTATGAAACATGAATCTTAAAAGGTCTTATTAATAATAAACTTGGTGTCAGTTTTAGGGTGATTTCTGAATGATCAGAGAGCAGAATAAGCCACAGACAACGCCACATGGTTTTTCAGTTAAGTGTGGAATTTGAGGGAGTTTCCCATCTGTGTTGGCATTACAACTTGTGATTTCTTTGTACTAACCATTTTTGATTGTTTCCTTGCTTTCATGTAGTATTTTGTTGGTGCTCACATTTTGTAATATTTATGCTTCTTAATTCCCTGTCATTCTTAGAAGAGATTATAAGTTCTTGTCAATTGGAGAAGCTGTGGAGTTGTGTAATAGTGATGTAAATGATGCTTTTTTTCCTTTCTGGCAGTCACAGCCAATGTTGCCTGCAATTACAAGGATGAATATTTAGAAGAATGTCTGAAATCATATGTTTTCAGACAAGTTGCAGATGAAGTTTATCCTTCTGGGTCTACTATCTCCCTGGCCATGTGGACTATGCTAGCTTATTTTGGGCAGAATTTTGTGTTCCTGTCAATGATATATGTCTGAATTTCTGAAAAAGTTTAGAGTGAAAACTTCAGACCTGTCTTTGCATAAGAAACCAGCAATAATCTATAAAGGGCTAAATGTTGGTAAATTATGAGATATGAAGGAGCGGGTAAAATCATGAACTTTGCCTTGTTGTTTTGTAGTCCTGTTACCTGCAATTTTACCTTAATAAAACGGAATGATTATAAGTGAAAAAAAATAGATACATCAATGGCTTAAGGGACTGTTATTAAAATCCTCATAGTGTAAACAATTGTTAAAAGGACCTCTTTTTAAGAAAAACATTAATCACACATAATTTTCCCAAATAATATGGTTTTATGTACAAGAAACTAGTCTGTATTTCTCTTGTATGATGTGTGTAGATAACAAAAGAACAGCAGAGACACTGGTTTGTGGTATATTTTTAAGCACACTGTTACATGTCTAGACATTTTTTCTCTGCCAGAATCTTTCTTTACTGAAAATCTGTATTGTTTTTGACGTCAAGAGACAAATCCTAAACTCCCATGATAGTTGCAGTTTAACAGGGATCAGCTTATTGTATGGGTTGGCACATATCATTTGTGGTTGGCTTTTATTCCCTGGTTAGTTGAGAGCCTAGCTTCATGGCTTAGCTTTCAGGGAGCCAGGATACTGTTGTAGCTCTGGGAGGTTGTTGATCCATGCTGACAGTGAATAGCAAACTGCCAACTGCTTATAAATACCATTTAATCTACATGGTTTTCATCATATGCTGTCATTAGTATTTTTGATCTTGGGCTTTATAACAGGTATAAAAATAAAACAAAAAGAAATGACATCCCTGTGTCTGTCCTGAAGTGCTATGACAGACAGATACTTGGAGGGTGCTGCTCATTCCAATCTGTTATGTATTTTTGGCACTTTTTACCCTTTGAGAGAAACTTGAGGTACATTGAAACCCACTATCAGAGTTTATTAAGCAAAGGGAATAGGGAAAAGGTGCATAGGACTACAGAAATAACCTTTGTGATTAGGGTGAAAAGGAATTGGTAGAACCTGCTTTTATTGGACTTCCCAGCATGGGCATATGGGCTTATGCAGCTATGCCATGCATGTGCCTAGATAGGTTACATGTTCATGCTGCTCGCAAATTATTTAATCATGTGGTGCATGTATTACTTAGGACATAAGGTTCTGTGGTGACTAAACATCTTTCCTGGCTGCTGGACTGTGCATGTTTCATCACGTAGCTCAGAGTATGGCTAGGAAGTATAACAATCCAGACTCATTGTTCTTATAAAGAAATAAGGGGTTACGGGATACTGGTGAATAGGAGTGGGGACAGATTGTAGCCCAGAAGTGCTATCATCTGAGGCAGTGGGCATTGTTTAACTTTTGTGGGTATGGAAGGGGAGATTTTGAGGTAGCTGGACATTCTATGGTAGTTAAATGTGTTCCACAATGTATGGTCTACGGACTATTCCATTGCAACTTGGATCTGGCTGTGAAAATCTAACAAGTTGCTGGCCAGGCAGAAGAGGAAGTTTAGAAAAAATTTTATTGGGGGAGGTCCACAAGGTGTCCCAGATGGAACAAGGAGTGTCCTAATATGAGAAAACTTTGAATGATACAGATCTGAAGTGTTTCTGACCTGTCCATGTAGTTCCGAGGTCACTCTGTAGCTTGGAAGTCTTTTTAAACATATTAAGGGACAATCACAGGGAATTTAAAATCTTCATCTGGTCACCATAATATTATAAATTACAGAACTCTGCTATCAGAATTTTATTGGTTAGTGTTATCGAGAGAGAGAGAAAGAGAGAGAGAGAGAGAGAGAGAGAGAGAGAGAGAGAATCATTGAACATTTTTATTTTTATTTTAATTATCAAGATTATGCATTATAATTATGCAACAATATATGTAATTATATATCATAATTATAATTATACTACATAAGAAAACACACATAAGTTTCTGACACAAACCGATCACAGAGACAGCAGCCAGATCCATTTGACAGCTCGCAGTCACAATCAGCAAAGTCGAGAAAGGAATGAAGACTTTCTTGTAAATAGATAGAATCTAGGCCAATCAGCTGGAAGTTCTCTCAGCACATCGATTATTTATTTTATTGTTATTTACCATGTGAGAGAAAACAAAAAGTGCAATAAACCCCACTGGAAGAATGTTAATTGGGAAGAGCAAAGAGGGATTGTGCAATAGGCTTACTAGAAATGAATGGTGTGTAAACGGTGGCCAGGGATTGGGTGGAATCTGCTATTGTTGGTCCCCCGAGCATGTGCTTATGGTCTTATGCAGCTATGTCCATATGCACATAATTTACTTGATCAAGCTGCAAGCATATTCCATGTTCATCCAGCACAGGGATTACATAGGATGCAAGGATCTGAGATGATAAGCATTCTGCACGACTGATGGACAGTGCATGCATGGTTATTTAGTTAGGGGTTTGGTGAGGAATTATACCATTACTACTACACTTATAATTCTAGGAAAACATAGGGGGTTAAGGGTGGCAGACAAATGTGAATGGAGTTTCTTTGCCACCCAGAACTGCTTCCAGCCTACTTGTTGAGCATTAAGTAATTTTGTGGGTAGGGAAAGGGTCTTTTCAAGAGGTAGCTGGACAATTGGAGGTAGATGAACATTTTCTTCTGGTTTGGGCCCTTTGAAATTGACAAGTTGCTGGAGAGGCAGAAGAAGTTCAGAAAAAAACTTACTTGCAGGTGTCCCCAGGAAGAGGGAGGTACATCCAGTGACCAGTAAAGTTTGAATGATGAAGGGGATGTGGACTATCCAAGTGGATCCAAGCTGTCTGTAGAGCTTGGAAGAAGTTTTAATTTTACCAAGAATACAAATGTTAAACATATTATGAAGCAACCAAGAGGAATTTAAAATCTTGAGCTGATAGCCATGATATGATAATGTTTAGTACTTGGCTGCTATCAGAATTTTATTGGTTAGTGTTAGCAAGAGAGAGAGAGAGAGAGAGAGAGAGAGAGAGAGAGAGAGAGAGAGAGAGAGAGAGAGAGAGAGAGGAATGGAGAATGTAGCTAGAGTTTTCCTGGTCCTGCCTGGTTCAAGTTCAGGACAAATCTCTCTCACCCTCCATTGCTGCAGCTGCTCAGACTAAACCAAGTAAACACACAAAGACTTATATTTCATGTAAATTGGATGGCCGTGTCACACTTCTTGCTATCTGTTCTTATATCTAAAATTAACCCTTTTGTATTACTCCATACTTTGCCATGTGGCTTGTGGCCTACTGGTATCTTACATCATCGTTCTCCTCTGGTTTGCTGTCAGCGTTTCACTGCCTCGGGCTTCCTGTTCCCAGAATTCTCTTCTCTGCTTGTCCTGCCTATAATGGCAGTTCCTGCCTGGCTAATGGCCAATCAGCCTTTTTATTTATACAGAGCTATGTCCAGAGCAGTAGAAAGAGAGGAAGATTAAGAAATGTGGACCATGCTTTATTTTTTTACCAATATCAATTAGGCATTTTTATTATCTCCTGAGACAAACCTTAATGTACCTGTTTCCTTTATTATTTTAGTATTAAGGAGGCACAGGTGATAACTTGCTGAGGGCATTTAACAATGATATATTATTACATTAAAGTTTGTTTTTACTGAGTGAAGACCCCTTTGACACTGAGGTATTTATACATCTGGTCTATTAGGTTTCCTTACAAGTATATTTTTGGTATATTTTGATATTCCTTGTGCCTCTGGATCTATGGCTGATGTTGGACTTGTAACAATTAGCTGGGTAGTTAATTAGAAATTTGAATATGATATTAGATTCAACAGAGGGAAACTGATGAAGCAGAATATGTCAGTAGGGACTGGAGAACTTGATGAGGGAATCAGAAAGAAGAAAAAAAAAACTTACGGGGTTCACAATTCAATGGGACTGAATGTTGTGTGAGGCAATCACATTCTTCTAGAATTGGTGACAAGGCATTAATCCTGATTTCTTTGGAAATTAAGAGACTGGGGTCCTGTTTGTTTCACTGTGGGTGAGGAAGAATATCTCTTGGGTGAGGGCAGGATAAAAAGTTTTAGGCTGTGGAGAAGTATGCAGTGAGGAAAGCCCTCAAGTTTAGCACCTGTAGGGGCTTACAAGAAGTATGTTGAGGTGTACCCTCCATTTAGTGTAAAGGTGTGATGTTTGATGGACTGGATGGGAAAGTAGGACCTGATCCCCAGTGTGGATAGAGGGATGGGCATGGATTATCACATGGCTGGTGTAAGGAGTAGTCAGAAAAATTACAGAGGAGACAGCAGAAGTGATAGAGTAGAGGAGTGAGGAGGTGATAAGGGAGAGGTAAAAGTATGGATCAGAGGCCAGAGGTTAGAGCTACTAACCCATATATGAGTTCGAATGGTGGGATAGACAGGGCTTGCTTGGGAAGTGTCCAGAGCCTGAAAAGATCTAGAAACAATAATTTCACCAAGTCACAGTTAATTTCAAGTGGCATCTTGATAAGAATGTGTTTTCTAGATTGTTGGTATACTGTACCTTCCCTGAGGACTTATGATGGTAAGGGATATGAAAATGCCAAAGTATATTAAAAGCTTTAGATATGGTCTGAAAAATCTGGAAGATGAACTCCACACTAACATCAGACTGAAGAAATGGAGGGATCCCTAATCCTGGGAAAGGAGGTCAGGGACTTTCTGAAGGCACTTATTAGAAACAAGAAATATCTGGACACTACTAGAAAATGTGTCCACAACCATGAGGAGACATTTAATTTGTCTGACTGTAGGCATATGGGTAAAATTGAGCTGCGGGTCAGGCCTTGGAAGGTATCCTCTAACCTGGTTAGTGTGAAAAGGTTGGCTCCAACATTTGGAACTGTATACTGTCTTCTGACAACTTTTACAATAGCCAGTAATAGTTTTTAAGGTCCGTAAATCCTCAGAGGTAGGTGTAGCTGAAGTTATCCTGTTCCTTCCCAGAACCCATGGCCCTCAGAACCAAGCAAACCCTCAGAGACATATTATTTACAAACTATATGGCCTAGAGGCTCAGGCTTCTTGTTAGCTGTTCTTATATCTTAAATTAACCCATTTTTATTAATCTATATGATCCCATGTTGTTCTTGGCTTATAGGTTTTTTAATATGTTGCTTCTCATCATGGCAGCTGGCAGCATCTCCCTCACACAGCCTTCCACTTCCCAAAATTTCCTCTCTCTTTTTTACACCTATACATCCTGCCTGGCTAGTGGCCAATCAGCACTTTATTTATTACCATATCAGAGCAACACCTTTAGAGCAAAAAGAACATCCCCCAAGACTACCACTTTTCTTTTTGTCAAAAAGGAAGGTTTTATTTTTCACATAGTAAAAGTATAAATAACAAAACAATTATCATGCAAGAATTATAGATATGATATCTAGTCTATTTGTATTTGCCACAATTAGCAAAGATATCCTATCTATTCTATATTTGAGTCTAAGTTTTCATATCTAACTTATCTTTTATCATAACTTATGAAAATTGTAACTATCTAGTCTTCAACTGCATCTAAGACCTCAGAAGAATATCCGATTACCTGAGAAACGGGAAAACGAAGCAAGCAACTTTCAGGAATCTTGTGAGAGTAGACAGAGACAGCTGGCAGCCTGGACAGTCACCCAGAGTTCGTTTATACATGTGAGTTATCTGTCTTCAACCCACAGGCCTAGAGTTTTTCAGTCACTTCTCTCTCGCTCTTATTTTTTTTTCTTTTTTTTCAAGTCAGGGTTTCTCTGTGTAGCTTTTTGCCTTTCCTAGAACTCACTTTGGAGACCAGGCTGACCTTGAACTCAAAGGGATCCACCTGGCTCTGCCTCCTGAGTTCTGGGATAAATGTCATGTACCACCACTGCCAGTCTTTTCAGTCACTTCTCTCTGTGTCCTGTAGAATGTCTGGCAGTTTCCTTGAAAAAGCAGGAACCTAAAGAACCATTTTGCCAAACAAAGTCTAGTGGTGACCTTCCTACTTTTCCTGCATGTACAATCATACAATTTATCAATTATTCCAGGCAAGAAGAGTTTCTTGCCCAAATGACTATTTTTTGCCAAGAAGATAAACTCCATATGCATTGTCTATAATGCCCATCCTCTTCTCTAAAGTAATTTGGTGATGCCTGGAGCAGACATGTCTCACTGTCCTGAATGTCTAAATTTTTAAAAATATTTGAAATGCCATATTCTGTAGGTATTTGAATTCTTTGAAGATAACCTACTTCACTGAATTATGTCTATGTATACCAAGAAATCTTAACATGACTATAAGTTTGACTATCATAGAAGACTAATTATTAATCTATATTTTTTAATTATCTAGTACAATCTAAAGGAGTTACATAAACATAATATTTAAACAAGAGTAGAAATATATATACAGTATTACAGAATTAAGTTTAATCTTGTATCAATAACCAAAATCTATAGCAATGTAAAATATTTTAAATGAGTTGTTCTTTAAAAGTAGATTCAATAATCTAAACTTTCTTCTTATCATATCTATATCCTATTCCCCATTTTATTTTTAGAAAGAGATTGTATTTAAATCAACCATTTTTAAATAAAAATATTGCTTTATTTCTGTCCCCCACCAGAAGGCTCTTTATGGGACAAAAGAATCTCTCAACCTCTGTTTTAGCAATATGCTTGTGTTTAGAGAAGAAGTGAGCCAATTTCACCTCCAGTGCCAGCTTGGTGTATTTGGGAATTTGGGCATAGCTTCTCATACTACTTCCTGCTTATTGAGGGTGCTATATCCTTATGAGGACATAAAGAAAATTTTGGGATTATGGGGTAGTCTGTGAGGCTGTAATGTCTTACAGAAAACTCTGTGTAACTCAGTGGGAATAGATCAAGCCCACATGCTTGGAACACACCATAGAGTAGTTCAATCCTGCATGTTGCAGGTTCTCACCACCCACATGAGACATGGTTCCTGCTCCTTTTAGAATTGGTTATTTTCATGTTTCAGGTGGAAACACGAGCTGTTGGGTGCCATTTGAAGCTGAAGTTATCCTGATTCTGCCCATCTCCCGCTGCCCTCAGACACAAGAAAACACACTGAGACTTATATCATTTATAAAATGTATGGCCTAATGACTCAGGCTTCTTGTTAGCTGTTCTTATATGTTTAATTATCCCTTTCTATTAATCTATAAGTTGCCATGTGACTCGTGTCTTACCAATATCATTGCATGTTGCTTCTCATCATGGATTTGGCAGCATCTCCCTCACTCAGCCTTCCACTTCCACAAATTCTCCTATGTCTTTGTCCTGCCTGTTCTTCCTGCATGGCTACTGGACTATCAGCACTTTATTTATTAAACAATCAGAGCAACATATCAGAACATACAGAACACCCACAGCAGGTAGGCTGTGAACTGAGACAGAGCAAGACTATCAGGGTGAAAGAGCTGGTGTAGATAGGACAGAATTGGCCTAGTGACAAGAAATGACTATGATATCAAGCAGGAAAGTCCAGCCATTTTAAGTAAACAAAAATTCAGGCAGCGCTCACCCTCAATCAGATGACTTATCATACAGGGTCTCTGTGTGTTCAAGGCCATACTAGGGAACAGAGCAAAGCATGGTGACACACTCTTTAAGGCCAGAACCAAACATAAAGACCTGGAGTTCTGTACAGACATACAATGTAAATATGAGAGAGCTGGGCTAATATAGCCAATTAAAGGGCATAAGAGCAAGGCAATAAAACGATGTTTAATGCAGCAAGTAGCTTGCATTTGGAAGCTGCAGGATTGGTGAGGTAAGGTTTGATTGTGACTTTTCCAATTTCCCTGATCTCTAAGTCTTTAGCCCTATATTTGGCACCGTGTTTTTTATTTAATGAGACCATTTAGAAGCTTTTCTACATGCAGGTAATAAATCAGGTGGTAAATTCTATTAGTCTTCTTAACTCTAAGTATAGAGGTGTTAAAAGGAGAAGAGTTTGAATGAAGTAGCATTTCTCTGAGAAGTTCAGGCATGATAGGCTTAAATCCTCTAAGGATCTTGAGAGAAAGAATTTACTGAATTTGAGTGATGAACAAGGTAAGGTGCTGGAACTGGATAACAATAGAGTGATGGTTTCTAGGAACAGAAGGATTCTGACTATCCAAGTATAGCTGGTCCACCCTAGGGATTGAAAGGGAAATGACATGTCAGAGATAGTGGGCTGAGTCAAGGAGGAGGAGAGGAGCTGCTGACAAATCTGTGGAAGGGAAATGTGGGCACAAATTAAATAGAAGCTAATGCCTTAGCTAAAAAATGTTTTCCCACTAGGTGCTTAGGGCAGGTTTGCACAAACAAAACTGTGTGTAAGAGATATATCCCTGAAATTACATTTAAGTCTTAGGTTTTTGTGAGGTACAAACTTTCTTTGAGAGAAACTTGATTTATATTGAAACCCACTATCAGAATTTATTAAGCAAAGGGAATAGGGAAAAGGTGCATAGGACTATAGACATAACTTTTGTGGTTAGGGTGCAGAGGAATTGGTGGAACCTGCTTTTATGGGACTTCTTGGCATGAGTATATGGGCCTACAGGACTACATGATGCACACGCCTAGATAGGTTACATGTTCATTCTGCTCACAAATTATTTGACCACGCAGTGCATGTTTTACTTAGGACATAAGGTCCTGTGGTGACTAAACATCTTTCCTGGCTGCTGGACTGTGCATGTTTTCATATAGCTGGGAGTGAGGCTAAGATATATAACAATCCAGACTTGCTGTTCTTATAAAAAAAAAAAGGGGTTAGAGGATAGAGGTGAATGGGAGTGGGGACAGATTTTCTCCCAGAAATGCTTTCATCTGATGCAGTGGGCACTGGTTAACTTTTGTGGGTATAGAAGGGGAGATTTTTGAGGTATCTGGGCATTCTGTGGTAGTTAATTGTGTTCCACAGTCTATGGTCTTTCGACTATTCCATTGCTTCTTGGATCTTGCTGAGAAGATCTGACAAGGTGCTAGCCAGGCAGAAGAGGAGGTTTAGAAAAAAATTTAATTGGGGGAGTTTAAAAAAGGGTCCCAGATGGAGCAAGGAGGGTCCTGATATCAGAAAACTTTGAATGATACAGATCTAAAGTGTTTCTGACCTGTCCATGTAGATTCAAGGTGACTGTGAAGCTTGGAAAAAAATTTAAATATATTAAGGGACAATCACAGGGAATTTAAAATCTTCATTTTAATTTAGATTTTAGACCTCTGCAATCAGAATTTTATTGGTGAGTGATAGAGAGTGACAGAGATAGAGATAGAGATAGAGAGAGAGAGAGAGAGAGAGAGAGAGAGAGAGAGAGAGA